>JASGCC010002529.1:0-28000 GCA_030067915.1 Hydractinia echinata
GTAGCTTTATGACTTAAACCAAGTACATAGTATAATTTTTGTTTAAACATATTTTTCCCTTTAATTTGGCCAATGAGGCACCTGACTTTGGTCCCCCTAAGGCTTAAATGTGAGTATGTGTCTGTGAATCTACCCTGCGTCAGAGTCGTTTTGCAGGCCCTAAAATGTGAGCTGTAGTGCAGACTTATTTCCCACACAAGAAGCAGAAGGATTCGGTACATATACGCAACGCTTTAAATTACATGGAGAAGGAAGAACATCGTAGGTGGAGCCTAAACAGAACGACAACAGGTTTGGTGGCATGACAAGCAAAGACTTCCAGGAGAGGTCGTTCTTAATATAGTTATCCCATCTGGTTCAACTGCCTTGCACCTGCAGTTGCAAAGCTCTGCTCATATCCATTTTACCATCAATTTCTTTTGCAGTCACTGATACTAACTTCCTGTAAGAATGAGACTGTCTAAGAGAATTTCCCTTAGGTTTAGGATAGAGACCTAAACCGCCCTTACCGAAATGGGGTGAACCCATAATTTCTTTAGTCTTCAATTCTGCTTCAGCAATTCTAACTGAATTGGACACGCTCTATCTACCGGCCTTTAGTGTTGGTACAGTTGCTGAAACCAATGGATCTTTAGAATCCATTAGTAGCAACTGGATGCATAAAGACATAAATTAGTGGTAGAATGGTGAAGATTGAGCTATTTCCTTATAAATACTGACACCTTCCGTTCAAGGGTGCTGACACAAGACATTGAGACATCGTATATCAGCAGTGGCCACTGAATGCGTGGGATTAATAGATGTTGTAAAATCCACAGCTTCTGAGGGCCTTGTCAATAATAGAGACCCCTGCAGATAACTTCTTATCAAGTTCGTCAATAGCCTTCCTATCGGAGATAGAACCATCCATAATACGGCCTAGAAATCGCACAGGCATGGAATGGATAGAAGGATTGTAGGAAGAGAAGTATGTGGGGGGGTCAGCAGGCCTTTGGACAGCAAAAGGAGTTGAATTGAGGGACTTACCTTCTATGATCACTATGCTGCGTGACTTGTTGGCACGAAAATCCATGCCAGCCCATTTTAGTGCTGCAATACACCTGGAGAAAAGCGTTTGGGTACCAGACACTAATGAAAACATCAGGTTGATAACGTCCATAAAGGGGAGTGACACTTTGCTTGATGTGATAAACCTAGGAGCGGAAGCCAGTAATGTATACTCAAGAATAATATTGATGCCTGCAAGAAAAAGGATAATGGATAGTGTACAGCCCGCAAAAATTCCCCGCAAATGTTTATGCCAATTACTTGGTGGAAGCGGAGAGAATGATTTGCTGTAGATGCCAATGTAATAATTTCTGATAAAAGAAATCCAATGTGGAGGAACACCATTGCGTTTCAGGGCAAAAAAGATGAGTCGATGAGGAATTGAAGGGTAAGCATTTGCTATATCTAGCCAGATGGTAGCTAGATCCGACTTAGAAGAACGGGCATCTTTAAGTGCTGACGCAACCATCGACTTTTCCATACATCCCTTTTGAACAGATGTATTGATAAATTATAGAAGTTTTGGTTTTCGGAATATAAATTTCACGAGCATTACGCCATTGAACAGGGAGGACACAATTTTTTATACAAGATATAAAGTGCCAATATACCTATCAAGTTTTGTAACAAAGCGTTTTATATGAAAGTTATTGGGCGTAAAAAAATCAATTCCTGTCCATCCCTACCATCACCAACTGGGAAAGTTTAGATCTAAAAACATGCGTTTACAAAAATAAATGTTCTCAAAAAGGGGGACGTTGGTGAGGAGAATATTGTTTTCACTGAGCAGATTCAGGACGTCACTCGTCATCTGACCAGTAAAGACGTCCATGATAACTAAAGCTCGTTGATCTGCTGCCATATCATGGGACAAGCGCTTGGACCCGATGTAGGGAATAATTATATCGTTGATGAACTTCAATGACTCCGTGGGAGGCTCTGTTGCGTTTTCCCTCCATGAATCAGGTGCATCGGGAGACAAGGTAACTGCAAACGTGGTTGTTATGGTTCTTTTGTCGTTGCAACCAGCTAATGATACATTTGATCTGCCTTTTGCCGCCATGGTGAATTTTCGGCCTGGAATTATTTTAGATGGTGTTTGATCCAAATTGATGATCAGCGATTCGGGAATCTTAAACCTCTCAACCTTTGATACAATGTCATAATGAAACTGATACTCGATTTCTCTTCGTGCCTTTTCTGGAATTTCAACTTTATCTGAAGTTCTCTTCCTTTGTGTATAGCCCATTCGTATAAATAGACTTTTGGCCCAGGCAGAGTTATCTATATCGATATTGTCCACAACATTCCGGTACTTCGCTAAAAGAGCTTTTGCTGCAGAAGTAGCACTAGCCCTTGAAATAACAGCTCCTATATTACTTGCTGCAAGAATATACTGTTGCAACATTGAGTCAAGGCTACCTAGTATAAGTGGTCGCCCTGTTTTTGTTGTGTATGAGAATAGGAGTAACTACATCGCAATGGAGATATAACTAGCCTTTAAGACAGAATTGTTAATGAAAAAAAGGAGGTTTCTCTCCAAAGAATAAGAAGCCACTGGAGAACTTCTGTATTCTCCCCTTTACAGGGATGATCGAAAAGCTAATGGATTTCGGCTGTACTGAAACAAACACCTATGAATTTGGAAACATGAGGATTGGTGAAATTCACTCATGCTTGGGATCTGCTGCGGCCCCTTGAGTAAGCATCCCCTGCCTCCTGCAAGACACCAGCCGCATTCATTGACACCATCCGCCAAAACCAATAAGTTTTGTTAAACGTTGGAAAAAGAAGAGTCGACAACTACAAATCGTATCGTTGTTGCTTTTACCTACTGACACAGAGCCCAGGGCTAAGAAAGGTAGACTTGGAACCCAGCCCTTAGAAAGGTTGTGACAAAGAATGGAAAGCAGCAAACCTGGAAACAGAAAAGCTTTCAGTGATCTACTTGGAGCTGTTTTGCTAAATGTTGCTTTTTTCAAATCATCTTCGACTCTTTTTCGAAGCGTGCGAGCGGTGCTCTCATTCAATTTTGGGAAGCGAGTATTGAACTTTTTCACGGTAGCGGCAGGACCGTTAACGGAGGCATACTTTCCGATAATGTACCGTTCTTCGTCACTCCATTTTGTATATTTCGATCTTTGGACGACGATGCTCCAGCAACGACGCCAGAATCAAGTACAGAGAAATCAACATTACCCAATCCAATGTCTTGTCTGGTAACATGTGCAACTAGCGCTATAAAAAAAAATAAACAAAGAATGATTTTAATTAAAAAGAAACAAAGTATTCGTATACCGTAAATCTTTGAATTAGCGCCCCTTCGAATAATTATTGTCATTATCTTAGAAATTCGGCTCACTTCCTCCAGAGGTTTATTTCTCCAACTAAAAACCACAAAAAAACCCGTCTTTACCAGAATTATCTTTTTTTCTGTACTTGAAGGATCGTTTGAGGATGATGATTCTTGAGTTTCTTTCACTTTTTCATCATTTTTCTTCTTTTTCATATCTGTCTTTTTATAAACAGGACGCGTAAAACAGTGGCACAGCACAAAACACTAATAAAAACGTATAAAGACAACAAACAAAACAATTAGGCAATTAAAGGAAGAATGAAAGTTTCAAAGTGCACGCACAATGATAAACCCGACCAGTTAAGTCTTAAAATTTAAAGTCTTTAATTAATAGGCACACGTAAATTAAATAAAACTTGTTATGGCGAAACTATCCTTAAACGGATGAATCTTAGAAAAATTCCTAGCGGAACAAATGTAAACTAAAGCAGGCAACGATGTGTGCGCCAGGACTTGTGAACCTGGCTGCAGCTTTACACGTGTTAAGGGCACCCAACACTCAGCCTTACACAGACCATTGTGACTGTCATGACTGGGGTCATGGGCGTGGGCGTCAAACCATGAAGATAAGATAAGAATATCGAACCCCCTTGCAAAGCTTCTTCTAAAATGACTCAGGGCAGCAGGATCGTCAATCCTGTAGGCAAAGTGAGAAAACTCTGCCTCCCTACTGAACTGGGGAAACAAGTGGGACCGTCACACCCAAATGCAAGATAAAAAGGAAGGGAGTGTGCAAACTCCTACATCACGGTAAACTAACCGGCCAAGGATCAGCAGGGGTAAATTGAAACCGCTAGGGAAATTTATTCCCTCCCTCATTCATTTTTGTGGTAGGGAAACAAGTTAAGTCCTGGTAAAAAACAGTATATAGCAGGATGAATTGCTCAAGAGAGATGAATTGATTTCTGAAACGCAGCAGTCGTTGCCCTTAAGCCAAGTGTTTCGTTAATCTTTTAAAAAAGCCCAATAATGTCCCGGTTTTACGGTACCTGAGTGGTTAATGGCGGCGACTAATCTGTACTTGTTGCTAAAAAGGCAGACAGTTCACCAATCTTGTATCTTAGAAAGACGAACCATTAACTGAGGCATACCCAAGTAACTGTACAACGAGAATATCAACACAACTGGACATTTGTGTTTCAGTTGTGCTCTCCTGGTGTGATGAACACTGGGGGCAAAACCACTTGTCGTCGTCGCCTGCAAGCTGTTGCGACTGCGAAATTGCCTTGAAAGAGTCTCCTATTGACTTGCATGTTGGCAAAGTAAGAATTGTCTCCGTCTGTTCTTTAGAAGAGGAACACAAACAAAAGTTACAAGATGTTGTTGTTGTTTGACTAACAGAGAGAAGATTGTTAACCAAGAAACAAGATCCAATTAGTTCGTCTATAACTACGTGGAGCGTCTAGGTACGTCTTGTTGATTTTTGTAATGAAATTCTTTGTTTAAAGTGTTCATTCTGTTTTGCAAAGTCTGCAGGAAATTGGAAAGATCGATAGGTGAATGAGAGCGATGTAAAAGGGACATATTTAGGACTATTGATTTCACTAGTGGCGATAACAAAGAAGACTCCAATGTCAATTAAGACCAAAGTCATGGAAGGACAGTTAACACTTGAAGGATGGAGTTTGCATAGCATGTGTTACCTTTGTTTATCAAACCGGCGTGGACGTTGTTAGCTTTCTGCTTGGATTTGGTCTTTAGGTCAACTGCAGGTTTTGGCAATGATGTGGCTGGATACGGACCGTTATCGGCAAAAGAGTTTGATGCCAGAGAAGACACTTGGAACATAAAATCTTCTGAGGTTGCGGATGTTGTGGGACTGCACTCTTGGGACCATTGCAAAGAATCTCTAGCAAACCAGATGCAAAATGATGTTTTCATGCATATGTCGCCAAGTTTTCGTGCAGTTGTTAATGCAGATTTGTTGGAAAAACCGAGAGCTTTTAAACAACATGTAACGGATCTAGAAAAGTAACCTCTATCACCTACTTCAATAGCGTAAAGATGTGGAGGCCAACTTTTACTACGTACACTTCAACTAATGAGAAGTATTTAGAAAGTTTGGTACAGTGCCAGGATTCCATATTCTCTTCACAAGGGCAGGTAAGTTCGATGAGAATGGCAATCTTGGAACCGTTGGACTACATTTCAAAGTCTGGTCTTAGTGATGTAACAGCTAAATGACCGTGGAGCTATTGTTTAAGTCAGATAATATCACCCTAATATATCACTAATATAGATGTATACCTTGGTATCCTCAAAAATATGGCGGACACGGATACGGAGCGTGTTATGAGAAATCATATTCGAGATTTGTCAAATCCTGACGAATTTGAGTTAATGTGGAATGAAAATGATTGTTGTATTGTAGACTCAGAGAAATTCATAGATGATAAATATGAAGAGATAAAGTATGAAAAGTTGAAATCTGAATTATTTGCGGATCTGAATGAATCTCTGAAAGATATCATAAAAATGGAAATTCGTAAATTGAGGCGTGGTTATACTCCATTATTGGACGACGAAAGTAATATTTCAACACAACGAAGTTATATTAAATCACTCGAAGACCAAATTAAATTTTTGAAGGAAGAGGTGAGCTCAAAAAATAATATTATAGATTTGTTTATACAGAAATCACTAATGCATGACGAGCGTTCTAGCTCTTCACAAGATACTTGTATTAATTTTTTACATCACAAACAATTACCGCAAAACTCCCAAAACAATTATACGGAATCATTATCCTCTAATCATACTGACAATGAACATTTTAAAGATTTACAAAACGATTCAATTAAGTCTGATGGTTGTATTGAAACAAACATTGAAAACCAATTACAGTCTATAAGAAAAAAGAAGCACGAAGAGTTTAATGCGATGCAAGAAATTACCGTCAAAAGCAGAAAACAACGTCTACAACAATTAGCCGGTTATAAAATAGAATCCCGTCCTAGCCATTTAAATACATCAATTGAATCGGATACCGAGAAAGTTGATTGTGACAATGATGTTACATATATATTGGGAGATTCCATAATAAAGGATGTTAAAGGGTGGAAGCTTGGGAATCAATTCAACGATAAGACAAAAGTCATTGTTAAACCATTCTCCGGAGCAAAAATAGACGCGATGAATCATCATGTGATCCCCTCACTAAACCAAAAGCCTAATAGAGTTATTTTGCATGTCGGTACAAACGACATACCATCTAAAAAGACTCATCATCAAATCTGCAATGATATTTTGTCTCTGGCTTTGAAAATGAGTGATAAAACCAATGTTATCATATCAGGAATCATTGAACGCGAAGACAGATATAATGTAAAGGTCAAAGCGGTAAACGAGCTACTCAAATCAAAATGCCAGGAGCGAAACATTTGTTTTATTACTCATACTATATCTCCAAAACTTCATCTAAACCGAAGTAATCTTCATCTGAATCGAAAAGGAACCTTGTTGCTATCCCAAAAATTTGTTGACACACTAAAGAAATATCAAAATGAATGAAATGTAGTCTACAACGATGACATGAATGTGAATGACAGTCAAAACCTTTCCAATACTTTACCTTCTTTGAGAAATTTACGGATAAAAAATCCTAAGAATGTTATTATTGCCCACGTGAATATCAACTCAATACGAAATAAATTTGACTTCCTGAAAGAGTTTGTGGAAAAAAACATCGATATTCTCTGCATATGTGAAACAAAAGTAGATTCATCTTTCCCGGTAGGTCAATTTGACATGCCTGGATTCAAGCTTCCCTTTCGCCGTGACCGGGATAAAAATGGTGGAGGTTTGATGATCTTTGCAAATGAAAATCTTCTTACTAAAGAACTGACTTCATTCAAGGTACAGAATGGAATAGAACTGATTACGTTGGAGATAAACCTAAGGAAGAAGAAGTACCTATTGCTGTACACTTATCGTCCACCGTCACAATGCACACACTTTTTCCTCTCAAATATCACGAATGCACTTAATTTTCACATGAGACATTACTCAAACATTATCGTAATGGGCGATTTTAACCTGGAGCCAGATAGTGATGAAATGTCAGAGTTTATGAGTGCCTTCGATTTGTCTAATCTAATAAAAGAAAAAACATGTTTTAAATCAGCATCAAATCCCTCATGTATTGATCTGATTTTAACTAATATTGGAAGGACGTTTAAACACACAAGTACTATCGAAACTGGTCTTTCAGATTTTCACAGAATGGTGCTAACTGTTATGAAAACTACTTATGTAAAAGCTCCACCGAAAGTTGTGAATTATCATGACTACTCTCATTTTAATAAAGAGATATTTATATCAGAATTGACCAACAGGATGCAAAATATAACCACGTATGAACAATTTCATAACACTTTCAAAAATATATTACATAATCATATGCCACTTAAAAAGAAAATCTTGCGATCGAATAATAAACCATTTATGAACAAGAATTTGCGAAAGGCTATCATGCTGCGTTCCAGACTACGCAATAAATCGATATCATCTCCTTCAGCTGAAAACATCAAGCAGTATAAATTACAACGAAATCTTTGTGTCAAGCTGTCGAGAAAGGCCAAATTTACTTACTATTCAAACCTTAATACTAAGAAGATAACAGATAACAAATGTTTTTGGCGTACTGTGAAGCCATTTGTCAGTGATGATTCATCAAACCAAAAGAAAATCATTCTTATCGAAAATGAGTGTATTATCTCGAGTGATGAAGACATAGCAAATATCTTCAACTCTTATTTTCAAAAGGTTATCAGTTCATTGAAGTTATATCGATGGCCTGATGTTTCAACAGATTCACATGATTACGTTCTGAATGCTATTTATAAATACGAATTACATCCGAGTATCCAAAAAATCAATGAGAGATATAACCATATTGCGAGATTCGAATTTAGTCCAACAACGGGAAGTGAAATGTGGGAAGAAATGAAGAAATTAGATGAATCCAAATCAAATGTTGCTGGTGATATTCCGAGTAGAATTTTGAAAGATTATTATAGTTTATATTATCAAAGTCTCGTTAGCATATTTAACAACACCGTTATTAAGGATTCTGAATTTCCAAATGAGTTAAAATGTGCCGAAGTCTGTCCAATTTTTAAAAAAGGCGATCCATCAGCTAAAGAAAATTTTCGACCTATAAGTATTTTGCCTGTGGTCTCTAAAATATTTGAAAAGCTCCTATATAAACAACTTATGGGTTTTTTCTGTGATAAACTATCTCCGTATTTATGTGGTTTCCGAAAGGGCTTTAGTACTCAACAATCTCTCTTGCGTATGTTCTCGAAAGTGCGAGGAGCATTAGATGCCAAACAAAAAGTTGGAGCTATCTTTATGGATCTATCAAAAGCCTTTGACTGTATTAGCCATGATCTTCTCATAGCGAAGTTATATGCCTATGGTTTAAGTTTTTCGGCTCTAAAACTTGTGGCTAGCTATCTGAAAAATAGGAAGCAACGTATCAGACTGGCAAACTCTTTTAGCGAATGGCTTGAAATGACTTTCGGTGTCCCTCAAGGATCTGTGCTAGGACCTCTCCTTTTCAACATCTTTTTGAATGATTTTTTATCTTTTGTCACCAGCGATATATGCAATTATGCTGACGATAACACGATTTATGTTATAGGAAACTCTGAGGAAAATATTTTGTACGAGCTTGAAAATGAGATGAGAACTGTCTCAACATGGTTTAGGTTAAACTGCTTACAACTGAATGAAAGGAAGTGTCATTTTATGTTTTTCGGTAGCAACACACAATGTTTTCTACAAGTTAATATCAATGGAACAGCTGTGCAATGCTCTTCGGAGGAAAAACTTCTTGGTATTACAATAGATAATATGTTGACTTTTAGCAAACACGTTAAAGATTTGTGCAAGAAAGCAAGCAATAAATTAAATGCTCTTGTTAGATTATCACCGTATATGGATCAACAAAAATTATATCTCATATTAAATTCTTTTATTTTATCTCAGTTTGGTTACTGTCCTTTACTTTGGATGTTTTGTAACCGTACTACTAACAATTCCATCAATAGAATCCATAGTAGAGCCCTTCGTGTAATAACTAATGATTATAGCTCTTCATTTCAAGACCTATTGGATAAAACTGGAACTGTTAGTGTACATCACCGTAATTTGATTATTTTATTAAAAGAATTATATAAAGTCAAAAATAATACCAATCCTGATATTATGTCCGAAGTATTTATTCTTAACAAAAATAGGTACTCGAATCGTATTAATTCAGAGTTTTTTCGAGGTAGAGCACAAACTGTAAAATATGGCTTGGAAACTGTAACCTTCAGAGGACCGCAGCTATGGGCAACTCTACCAAAATCTATTCAAGAAGCGCCATGCATTTCAACATTTGTAAGTTGTCTAAAAAAATGGAAAGGCTTAACTTGTCAGTGTCGTCTTTGTAGATTGTATATTCACAATTTAGGATACATATAGAAATAAGATCACCTTTTGAGGTTAAATTCTTTTTAGTTTATTTATTATTTTTAATTTATATTTGTTAGTTACATGAAGTCGATTTTAATTAGTCAGTTTTTTTTTAAATATGACTATTTTTATTGTATTTTCGACAATAAATAATGTGAAATAAAAAAAAAAAAACCCAGTCACTGGCGTGATGAAAAAGACCAGTTGGCTTTGATCTTTTCCCAGAGGTATATGTACCTGTTTTAACGAATGCTATCTTATACAGTTTACTTTTCGGAGATCGTTTAATTTTGAACACAAATTCTTTGTGTTGATATTTTATTCTACCGATTTTGTTTATGTTCTTCCGGACTTTATATCTACTTTGTTTTTATATATCTTCTCCGTTTATGCTGACACCGCATTTTTATATTTCATAACATGGTAACCATTGTAGTGTGTCATTCGTAAATACGCTTTCTAAGCAGTTCGCTGCTCTGTATCTTGTCTCCATCACGATGATATCAGCAGGTTATGGGCCCAGTGCAGCCAATCAATAGAAAAATATAGTTTTCGATGGAGATGAAAGTAAATTTGAGTTATGGGAAGTAAAATTCCTAGGATATATATGAAGATCAGAAAGCTGAAGCATGTTTTGGTTGGTACAGAAGATATTACTCCCGATCAAAATGAAATTGCATTCTCAGAATTGATACAATTTCTGGATGAACGTTCTATCTCATTAGTTATGAGAGGAGCTCGAGAGGATGGACGAAAAGCATTCTAAATCTTAAAAGACCATTATGTCGAAGTGGGAAACCCAGGATAATTTCATTGTACACTCAACTCACTTCATTGAAAAAGTTCCAGGACGAATCGATCACCGATTACATCCTCAGAGCTGAATCTGCTGCAAATGCTCTTCGCAACACCAAGGGAACTATCAGTGACGGACTCCTTGTAGCAACGGTTGTCAAAGGACTTACTGACGAATACAAGTCATTTGTTGCAGTCACAATGCAATCTGATGATTTACTGACGAATACAAGTCATTTGTTTCAGTCACAATGCAATCTGATGATATGGTTCAAAACTTCAAAACTTCAAACATGCACTCAAAAACTGTGAGAACACTGAACGCACATTCTCGAAACCCAATGAAAGTGATAGTACGATTATGAAAACGAGAGACTTTCGTAAGAGCAAATCTTATAGTAAGTTGATATGCTATAATTGTGGAATAGCTGGTCACAAGTCAGCCGAATGTCAAAAACATCCCAAGAAATGGTGCAATCACTGTAAGTCGTCTTCGCACACTGACAATGTATGCCGAAAGCAACAAAAACACTCTTCGAAATATGCTGCTAACTCAACTGCTAATGATGATGGTGACAGCAAACATTCTTACTCCTTCCATGTTAGTGATTTCGACAACATGTTTCTAAGCCCAGAGGGGAACGAAAAATTTCTTGTTGACTGTAGAGCTACTACGCATATCGTAAACAAGGACACTTATTTCGTGGAAATCAACAAGTCTTTCGAACCAGAAGAACACTATATTGAACTCGCAAATGGTTCCAAATCGAACAACCTAGCAAGGAAGAAAGGGACAGTGTTAATCTCCTTGCAAACAATTGAAGGGAAGTTGGCCAAAGTGAAACTCAAAAACGTTTTCTTGTGCCTTCCTTTCCACAATGCATCTTTTCCGTACAGTCAGCCACCAGGAAAGGAGCCAAAGTCAACTTCAATGGTGATTGCGGTGTGTTGACAACCCTGGATGGAACCAAATTCCCGATCGAACAACACGGTCGCCTTTACTATTTATGCAAGACATCCGTGAGCAACAAAAGGAATGAAAACCACGAAATGTGGCACAAACTCTTAGGACACTGTAACATCGCAGACTTGAAGAAACTTAGACAGTCGTACAAGGTATGAAATCTCCGATTCTAAAGATTTTGACTGTGAAACTTGCATAATGTCGAAACAAACCAACACACGTAGCCGTGAAGCTGATATTCGTGCAACTGAACCGTTTGAACTCATTCACACCGATCTTGCCGATCCTGTAGATCCTGTGGCAAAAGATGGCTTCCGATATGCCATGACATTCGTAGACGATTACTCAGGATGTTCCTTCACGTATTTCTTGAAAGAAAAATCTGACGCGCTAAAGGCAACTGAATAATTTCTCGCTGACGTAAGCCCGTATGGCAAAGTAAAAACATTCAATTTCCACGCTGACGTATTCCCAGCTGGAGATATAAAACGCATGCGAAGTGACAACGGTGGTGAATACATCTCCACAGAATTCAAGTCGCTGCTCCGGAAACACAGCATCAAACACGAATTTTCGTCACTATACTCACCCCACAAGAATAGAACTGCAGAACGAAATTGGAGAACACTATTTGATATGGCTTGTGCCTTACTACTTGAATCGGGTCTTCCGAAGTACCTCTGGACCTACGCCCTCATGACCGCTACCTATATTTGAAATCGCTGCTACGTCCAGAGAATAAAGAATACACCGTACAGTCTGATAACAGGACTTAAACCAAACATTTCGAAATTACATATTTTTGGTACCGTCTGTTACCCGTTCAACGACAACGCCAAGAAGCACGAACCACAATGCAAGAGGCGGTATTTCGTAGGATATGATCGTGATAGTCCATCTTACCTTGTATACTACCCGAAAAAAACGTACCGTGATGAAACACCGATTAGTTAACTTCATCGACAAGTTCGAGACTGCAGAAGCTAATGATGTTCTTCATGCATCAAGCGAAGAACACAAGCAGAAAGCTACAACACCGATCAGTAAACCAGCTGAAGCAGCTCAACCGGAGAAACAGACCAATGAAACCGAACCACACTACCCAAAGAGAAATCGACAACCTCCAAAGTACCTAGCTGATTACGACCTAGGAGATAATTCGGAAGGTGACTACATAAACCATGTTGATTACTGTTACACGATAGCAGAACCACTGACATATAATGAAGCAATGAACCGTGATGACTCCGCAAAATGGAAAACTGCCATGGATGCCCAGATTGAATCGCTCCAAGAAAATGAAACGTTTACATTAACCGACCCGCCTGAAAACAAACCAGTTGTTGGTGGGTGTACCACATCAAAGGAGATCCGAACAATCCAACCTACAAAGCCAGATACGTTGCAAAGGGTTATAGCCAAATTCAAGGAATTGATTATAATGGAATTAGTAAGAACTCTGATGCAGATTGCCGTACAGAATGGCCTGATACTCCGCCAGATGGATGTGAAAAGCGCCTACCTCCATGCTCCAATTGATAAAGATGTATACGTTGAACAACCGATTGGATATGCAGTTCCAGGCAAGGTGTGGAAGTTGAACAAGTCGCTCTACGGTCTCCAGCAAAGCGGAAGGAACTGTCAAAAACGTTTGAGAAAGCACCTTCTTTTCCCAATCAACAGCCGACCCATGTCTCTACTTCAAACGTAATGGAGAAGAGACCACCATAATAATCATATGGGTCGATGACATCATCTTGGCAGCCAATTCAACACAGACAATGAACAACATAAAACAGTCGCTGTCATCGAAATTCAACATGAAAGATCTTGGAAAATTGTCTATATTCCTTGGTATCGAATTCGAGTGACACGAAGGATACATCACCATGTCTCAAAGCCGTTACCTCGAAAATGTTCTCAAATCAATCCAAATGCACGAATGCAGACCACGTTCAACACCCTGTGAGTAGAACCTCAACGCCTACACAGGAGCGATACAAAACGTCGAAGTTACCAAATTTTACCGTCAAATGGTAGGAAGCCTGATATACGCTACGACATGCACACGACCAGATCTCGCTTTTGTCGTCACAAAGCTGTTGCAACATCTTTCACGCCCTGAAGCTGGCGATTGGGCAATGCTGAAACACGTCTTCCAGTACGTAAAGAACAACGTCGACCGCAAGCTGACATTCGAAAAATCACCGGAGAACCTCCGACTCCAAGCTCACTGCGACGCAGATTGGGCATCTTCAATGGGAGACCGACTTAGTATCACTGGATACAACATCAGTCTAACTAACACCGGACCACCCATCAGCTGGAAATCAAGGAAACAGTCATCAGTCGCCCTATCCACCTGTGAAGCTGAAGACATATCGCTATCCGCCACATGCCAGGAGATCGTTTACCTGACGCGCCTGATCATGATCACCTGATCTACCTGACGCGCCTGATCATCAGATGTTATCCAGCCAGATGCAACCAGCCATCATCAAGAACGACAACCAAGGGGCATGGTCGCTCATCAAGAACCCCGTCAAGCACACCAAATCGAAACACATAGACATTCGTTACCATTACATTCGGGAATGCTATGACGACGGACGAGTCGTGCTAGACTACGTCCCTACTACCAATAACGTGGCAGACATTTTTACGAAGCCACCAAAGAAACACTTCTTGAATTTATTCGGACAATTTCTATTCGGACGGAAATGAAAATTATCCTCAAGAGGGGATGTTGATATTTTATTCTAACATTTTTGTTTATCTTCTTACGGACTTTATATCTACTTTGTTTTTATTGATGATGAGGTGACAAAACAGCTAGCTGTAATGATATTTCTTGTCTAATGACAGCTGGTTCTACTATAGTTAGATGTTGCAACCCTCTAAAGATTTTTCAGAAAAGAAAATCCCCTTTCTTGCAAGGATTTCCTAAAAACGTTGACCGTAAAGAGGCAGAAAAATACAACAGCGACAGAACACAACACAAAACAATAAATATTAAAGCAATTCAAAATGAATTGAATAGGTACAAATGAGATAAATGAAACTTATCATAACGTGAATATCCATAAACGGATAAATTTAAAATCATTCTAAGGAACGTGTTTAAGTTAAAGCAAACACCCTGGCTGTAGCTTTCCACATGTGTTACGGAGCTCCAACACTCAGCTTTACACAGATAAGTGTTGCTGTGGACCTGCCTAATGACAGTACCAGCCTCTCGTAACTGGGGTAATATGCGTGGGCGTAATACCACGAAGACCAGATAAGAAAATCTACCCCCTTGCAAAGCTTCTTCCAAAATGACTAAGGGCAGCAGGATTGTCAAATATCTACTCTGTTTATGCTGACACGGCATTTTTATATTTCATAAGATGGTAACCATTGTAGTGTGTCATTCGTAAATACGCTTTCTAAGCAGTTCGCTGCTCTGTATCTTGTCTTAGTTTATATCCGCCTCCATCAGGATGATCTCAATACTTTGAGGCTTAGAAGAAGCTCACAAAGAACAGAATCATGTCAGAAAGTATATCGGCCTTGAGGAAGGGCCAACCTTCCAAGAAGCCTTTCCACATAAGGAACAACTGGATTCAGTGCAAATGTTCCAACGTTTTAACTTGCTGCGTGAGGGTAAAACGTCATAAGGCAGAAAGAAAGCCAGGCAGAAAGAAAGCAAGTTTGGTGGCATGGCCAGGATGGATTTCCAGGACAGGTCATTTCGGATGTAATTCTCCCATCTGGTCCACTGCCCTTGTACTTGCAACTGCATGGCTCTACTCATGTTCGCTTCCTCGTCTATATCTCTGGCTGTGTTGGTGATCAACTTTCTGTAAGCATAGCACTGTTTGGAAGTGGGAACCTTAAAACATTTTTGGATGCCTAGGCCAGCTTTACCCAGTTGGGGAGTACCCATCATGGATCGAACTGTCACTTCTTTCTCTGCCGTCGTAACTGCGTCCTTCACTTTCCACTTATCCGATTTACGAAGGGTAGTCCTAATACGGTCAGGGATTATTGGCTCTCTTTAATTCTATAAAATACTGGCTGATTTCAATACACCAATCCGACATCTCCCGGGACCGTGCCGGAAAAAGGGTCTGGGGGAAAGTTAGTGTACACAAATTTCTAGCGCCTTCGGTAGTTTTAAAGCTCAAGCTGCGAAGAGTGGTTGTTAGTCAGCGGCTTTAGCAGCGCTGAGTATTGGTATAGGCTTTTTGTCGTCGTAAGAGCCGTAGCGCGGAAATGGATTTATTGATTTATTGTTTTCGTACTTCTAAATTATCTCCGCCATGTTTAATTTTTCTGTGAAGCCCGCGTGCAAGAAGAGGAAGAAGCATTTCTTGTTTAGGTAATCGTTTGTTCTGTTTTCTCTTTCAGCTCCTTCGTGATAGATACTACTTGATAGATTTAATTGTTAGATGCAAATTGATAGATACTGTTTGATAATTGTTAGTTATTTTTGGATTTTGCTCTTGGGATTATCTTCTAGCTAGCTAGCTAGCTAGCTAGTTTAATTTGGCCTATAAAACAAATAAAAAAACTGATAGAATGCCTGTCTATCAAACTATTAGCCCAGTTAAAGGTACATTTCATGGTGATGGTAGATTTGGTAGTACAGCTGGTCCTCAATGTGCGTGTATTTCCTTATTTTCTATATTTTGGTCAAACATTCGCTCAATTTTAAGGTGGAACAGCCATGATCTTGATAGAATTCTTACAGAAGGGGACCAAATATATAAGTCGCTAAACACCAATGATTATCTTTCTGCTGAGGATTTGCCTACCACTATTGAATTTAATGGCTTTACTTCTAATGTTATATTTAGAGAATTGCTTGATTGTGAAGCAACTTTAGTACAAGACTTTCCTTTTCTGAGATCTTTAAATTATTTTGCAAGTCACGAAACATGTGCTATTGAATACTTAATGTTTATTGAAGGTTTTACCATTGCCATTTACCGTACTATATCAAATAAAATTAATACATATCACGTTTTTGATTTGCACAGTAGAGACCTTCGTGGTCTTAGTTCGCCCAATGGAACTTCTGTGCTGTTGGGATTTGATAATTTGTATGAATTGGAAAAGTATATACAGGTTTTCTATCTTAAATATAGAAGCAAGGAAAGAACATATTTTCAAATTCAATTCATTGAAATAACAACAACTGAGAATTTCCGTTCATCTTTGATCTCTTCTTTCTCAAATTATATGCGGCATAATGGAATTGAAGCTCAAAACAATGCTCGTAATACAATACGTCGGGACAAATACAATGATAGCGACAGTGAAATAAACTAGACAAAAATACAATGAAAATAAAGGTAATTTAAACGAAAAACGGAAAGAAAAATACAATGAAAATGAAGGTGATGTGAGAAAAAAACGGAAACACAAATACAATGAAAATAAGGGTGATTTAAGCAAAAAACGGAAAGAAATACAATGTAAATAAAAGTGATTTAAACAAAAAACGGAAAGAAAAATACAATGAAAATAAAGGTGATTAAAAACAAAAAACGGAAAGAAAAATACAATGAAAATGAAGGTGGTGTAAGAAAAAAAAGGAAAGAGAAATACAATGAAAATAAAGGTGATTTAAACAAAAATCGGAAACTTGTGCATATATAAAAAAAGGATTTGCTAACTCAGGTTAAAAGAGTACACACTTTTAAAAAAAAGATAAAGCAAGGCCCATACATTGTTGGTCTTTGTTGTAATAGATGTCTATATTTTCATTCTGTTAAGAAATTTCTAATTGAAAAATACAAATTTGCTATTGAAAAACATTGTAATATTGTTCAATTCTTTGATGGTCTTTATTACATTTGCAATACATGTGATAAAACGCTCATTAAAAAGAAAGTTTCTTGTCAATCAGTGCCAAACAAACTCCATATATTCCAATTGCCAAATTATTTATTAAATATACGGCGCCTAGAAAAAGTTCTTATCTCAAGGCGTATAATATTTAAAAAAGTAACAATTATGCCGAAAGGTCAAGCACCAAAGTTAAAAGGAGCATTATGTAATATCCCTATTGAAACAGTTGGTGTGTCTGATGTTTTGCCTAGAAATCCTGATAGTAATGGAATAATTCTTGTTAACTTAAGCGTAAACTTGAATATAGAGGCCATGTTTATTTTGAAGTTGTAAGACCAGAGAAGAATGAAAATTACAAAGTGCATGCACAATGATAAACTCGACCAGTTAAGTCTTAAAATTTAAATTCTAGAGGTTTTGCTCCTCTAAAGAATATGCTCATATAAAAGAACACAATTCTTCCTTTTCCAAGGAGATAATTGGCACAAAAATTGAACAAACAAACAGACAGAGAGAGTAGGACAGGACTTCTGTAAAGGGTACAAGGGTTTCGACTCATGTTCCTGAACCAACGTACCCAAAATGTCTAGCTGAGTTACCTCAAAAGAGGTCTGCGAACAGTCTTCAGCAGGAACTAGACATTTCTTTCATCCATAACTTTTCATCTGTCCTACTCTGTACAATCTTGTGTGACTGGGGTAATAAGTTAAGTCGTCACTCTCCAAAGATAGGACCTGGTACAGTCAAACCCCCTTGCTGGCGTAATTTTTATTTTGTTTTTCGCTTTTATTTTTGTTGCAAAGCTTTTAGAATACTTAAAACTAAACAATTATTTGTATCAGGATGTAGAAATTAATACTTAAAATATCCCTAATGAACTAATTAATCTAAATACAGGTGGGAATGAAAATGATAATATTGAAGATTCAATAGATTTTCAAATTTGTGGTGACCCATTAACTATAGAAGAACACATAATGAACTCTCTAAATGAAGCAATTCCTGTCATTATAGAAAATGATGATTTCTGTGATAAAAGTGAAAGTGATCAACTAGAAACAACTGAAACCCCCCTAGATGTATTTCGATTCAGTGCAGATGAAACAATGTTGATGTCTCAAATACCTAGCTGGAATGAAATTGATAATGAAATTTTATCACTTGCTCCTGGTGAAGGAAAAAATACACACTTATTTTCAACTGGAAAATTTGGATATAAAATAAAGAGAGATGTACTACTTAGTCCAGTTAAATATTTTAATCAACGACTTCTGAATTATACCCAGCTTTTTGCATCGGATCCAGACTATATATTTTTTGTGCAGGAATGTTAAGCCAAAACTTCAAAGATACTGTAAAACAATACATAGCCAATGATAAAGCCTTCAGTTTCATGAGTACTGTTAAAGGTACTCCTGCATACTGGAAAATATTTTTTCAAGAGGTACTAGCAATGGTAAAGCAGTTGGGTCCCCCCCAATTTTTTCCTGACCTTATCATATGCAGACTTGCGTTGGGATGATTTAATAATAACTAGCTGTTTCCCGTGGAAGAATCCACTGTATTCTCATTTAATCTATGTAGCAGATATATGTCCATCAAAAAACAAACAATACAGCAGTGCGCATCTTACATCTGCTTTATTATAAAAATGACCAAAAAAATTAAAGGTGTCCAACAACTGCAGTATATATGTGACATTTAAAATCAAAATCTACTAAAATTACTTGCTCTGACCATCTGACAAATGCGAAAATTATTCGTGAAGAAGTTTTCAAAAGCATTTCAACATACATCTCACCCAAAAAATTTAAATCACTCAAAACGTCACATATATACAAAAAAAGCTGATCAATGTCAAACACAAATCTCTCTCATTGTATATGTTAAAATCAGTTAGTTTATGCAAACCCTGCCAAAGGTTGACACAAAATGTGAAAAATAAACAATAAATTGTGCCTAAGTAGAAATTTTTATCTAAGGTGTTAAAAAGGGATTGCAAGGATAAATTATAATGCAATAAAGTGTTTTTGATATATTGCATACGGTCCTTCCTCACTAAACTTTAGACAAAATGTCAACAAAAAAAACGGTGTTTAAACCTGAAATTAATAAAGTCCTTTTAGCAACTTGCATGCTGTTTTACCATCAATAAAGTAAACAAAATTTCAAATCTCACATAGTATTCTGTCACAAATGTTTTCATAAAATATATATAAAAGTCATAATGAGTCATGTTAAACAACAGCAATCAATCTATAAGTTCATTTTATGTCAATTTTTGCACCAAATTTGCAACACAAAATATAAATTCTAAATAATACTAAAATCTCTTATTTTGGTCCTTCGCATACCGACGGTCTCCCACAAAAGTTTAATCAAAATGTAAAAAATGAGAGGTAACGACAAAATCAAAGTTTGCAAAATTTAATTATTTCGGTACATATATCTACTGCATATGCCCTCTAAAACAATATTTTAATCCAAAACGCCAAAGAAAAACAGTTTGCAACAAAAATCAGTTATTTCGATGATACTGCATACACTCTTTCCCCACAAAAGCTTCACAAACTGTAAAAAAAAGAATGGTTGCAGGGAGTGCTTCTGATTCAACAAAAATCAGTTTTTTTACATTTTGCATCTTGTCCTTACCCATTAAATCTTACACAAAATTTCAAAAAACTATATACGATTTGGAACACATCAAATTTAAATCGAGAAGGATCAGTCATTTCGGTATATTGCACCCACAGAGACCTCCCCGGTAAGAATTTATACAAAATATAGAAAAACACAGCTTGCAAGGTGTAAAATCGAATTCTTCTTCTATGTATATATGGTCCTTCCTCGCCAAATTAACATAAAATGTCAAAAAGGTTCAGATATAACATCTATTAACACAACAAAAATCAGTTCTATCAGTATATGTCATGCCATTGTCCTCCACAAAATGTTCACCTTAAAGTTTCACAAGAAACAGCATGTAAATTAAAAACAATTAAGATCAGGTATTTTGGTCTATTTCATACCATTCTGTCCCAAATAATTTATAAATATAAAAATTGAGTGGTAAAACAGAAATTTGCAAAATTCCATTTTTTTATATGCATATATATATGTATATATATTATATGCCTTCTACAACAATAAGTTAATTCAAAATGTCAAAAAGAAGAAAAAAATAGCTTACAAAGAGTATAAAATTGAAATCAACAAAGTAGCTCTTTTGGTATATTAAATATGGCCATACGCACAAAAGTTTACACTAAATGTAAAAAAATGGTTGTGTTTAGTAATTCTAAATTAAGAAAAGTCAGTTCTTTTAGCATGCTGATTTATGTCTTTGCCCACAAACTCTTACATGAAAATGTCAAAACCACAATTTGAAACAAATTAAATTTACATTTTAAAAATAAGTAATTTCTGAACTTTATTTTCAGAATATTTGCATGAAAAGAACTTCGCAAACCAAAAAAAGAACCAGGAAAATGTTTAAAATTTTCAGGGTTAATAACGTTTGATGGGTTTTGTGGGAATTTATATATATAATGTGGGATATATATATATATAATGTCAGAGTTGATTTTCTTATTTTAATATAAAAACATGAAAGGCTTGCAAGGTGTAAAGTCAAATTCTACAAAAATTAGTTCTTTCGGTATATTGCATGATCCTTGTGCCACAAAAGTTAACACAAAATTTCAAAAGAAAAGCAAAACAGTTTGTATATATTATATATACCATGTATATAAATGGAAAGTCACCCCAGTCTTCCCTGTACATTTTTTCCCTAAATGTAAAAAAACATGTAAATCCTTCCCCCGCCCTCCCCCCAAAAATAAATATATAAATAAAATAATCAAAAACCCATGTATATAAATACTGCAACAAAATCAAAATATGTGAAAAAAGCTACGTAAATTTTCCCCATAATGTCAAAAACCTCTATCAAATAAGAATTTAAGAAACACAGGTTTTTTCGGTGTTAGCATGTAGTAACTCTCTCGAAAAGGTTTAAAGTTTTCTTAAATAACACGAAATGTCATAAACAAAAACATTTGAGTAAGAACATCTAGAACATCAGAATTACTACATGTTAAATAAAAATCCTTTTGTCATATTGCATGTAAGTTTAGTTACACAAAATGTGAAAAATACATTATATATTTGCATAAAAAATAGTCCTTAAACTATCCTTAAATATTATAAATACTTTCTTAAAAGGTGTTGTAGCTTCTTATATCTTCTTATTTAGGCTTAAAAGGTCAAGTCAAATAAGTTACAGCCATATTCCTAGCAAAGACCACTAAGATAAACTACAGTACCTAGCTACATCATGTAAAAGCAACATAAAATTCACAGGTTAGCTAGGTATACTGGGAATCTTTAGTTTAAAGCTAACATTAGCTAGCTACAGCAGCTAATAGCTGGTCACTTAAACTGGAGACTTAGCTAGGTATAAAGAACATGGCTACATATATATAAATTCCTAGCTAGCTAGTTGTTGTGGTGGTTGGCTTTTTATGATGCTAACTATAAAACATGTCTGGCATCAATAATATCATCAAAACTGAAAAAAAAACATGAACAGAAACATTACAGAAACCTTGCTATGATTAATTTATAAAACCATGCTCTTCTTCAAATGTTTTTTTAAAGATTTATGTTGAATGAAAGAGTAGAGAATACTCAAAAAGAACAGCCATCTTTTTCGTAAACACAATTTCCGTTTTATGCTAGGAACTCCATTTAACAGTCCGTATGCTTTGTGAATATCTAATACCGTTTTATATGTAACGATACCTATATATATATGCTCATATAGATTTTTGGCATAAGTATATATATTTATATCGTTATTAGCAGCGGGTTTATAATTACACCTTATGTGCGATTTCTATGAAGTACATCCCTAATTTTTTTAGTTAAATTTTAGCGTACAGCCACGTCATAAGAAAGTGACCCGTGATTTCCGTGTCGTGGACTCACAGTTTTACTCACGCAAGGGAATTAATATATAAGATAATATGTAAATTAAAGGGACAAGACATAACTGAGGAACAACTAGATGCAATGACTTATCATGAACGGTGCAATTTACTGAATAGTAATCCAGTATTAGTTGCGAGACATTTCCAACATCGTGTAGAAAACATTTTCAAAGAGATTGTCCTTGATGGTCCTCTCGGTAAAACACAATACTATGCTATTCCTGTAGAGTTTCAGGTAAGAGGAAGTCCTCATATTCACTCTTTTCTATGGACAAAAAATTCACCAGTTTTAACAAGCGATAATAAGGAACTTTATATAAGGCATGTCGATGAAAAGATAAGTGCAGTTTTACCTGACACAAGTCAAAATGAAATTTGTGAACTTGTTAAAACATATCAAATACACCGACATTCAAAATCTTGCAAAAAGTACAGAAATAATAGTTGCAGGTTTCATTTTGAAAAGTTTTTTTGTGAGCATACAATTATATCAGAACCTTTATCAAGGGATCTTTCTCCAGCAGACAAAAACTCTTTGTTAGTTTGGCGCAAAGATATACTTGAAAAAGTTAAGACATATATTAATACAGAATTGAACCCAACAAAGAAAAACTTTTTCAACGAAAGTGCAAAAATTATGAAGCAATTAAGTCTACTGATGAAATTCTTGGTTTTATTAATATTGAAAGGGAGGATTATTATAAAGCCCTGTCTATATCAGATGATGACGATTTTCAGATTCATTTGAAACGCAACCCAAACTCTTGCTTTGTAAATAATTATTTTCATGATGGTTTATTAGCATGGGAAGCTAATTTAGACATACAGCCTGTTTTCAATTATTTTAAAGCAATTACCTACATGTGTGCTTTTTTATCTAAATCTGAAGATGAATGTTCTCGGGCTATGAATCAAGCAGCTCAAGAGGCGTATAAAAACAACCTAGATTTTTTTGAGAAAATGAAAGCTATTTCTAAGGCGTATGTAACCAAACGTGAGGTATCAATGCAAGAGGCTGTGTATCTTGTCATGCCTGCACTCTGCCTACGCAAGGTCTTTCCTGGTGTATTATTTGCTAACAGTAACATACCAGCGAAAAGATATAGAATGTGTTTGAGTGAAAAGGAACTAAAAGAACTACCTGAAGATAGTACTGAGATTTTTAAACGCAATATGATAGATCGATATTGCGTCCGACCAAACATTAATTTTGCCAAGGGTCAATATAGAGTACTACATGGGCTTTGCTTTGCTGAGTTTTTGAGATATTACACATTAAAGTACAGGAATGCGGATAATGATTGTCAGCCAGATGAATTACAGGACAAATTAGTTGAAGTTTATCATGAATCAGTTGAGTACCCTAAACTAATTCCCCTGATGGATTCTAAGGAAAAACTGAGATGCCGAAAAGTACCTCTAGTATTGAGATATTATGAACCCAACAAAATTAAGCGCCCTGACGATTATGCTCACCATTTGTTATTTTTCTATTACCCGTTTCGCTCTGAAGATGAGTTAACATCAGAAAATTCTCAAACTTATGTAGAAAAACTTCAAGAACCTGGCACTATTGATACAATAAACATAAATAAAGCATTGATTGAATCCTTTTCAGAACTAGTTGATCAAGCCTTTGAGCAACTTATGAACACTAATGCCACTGCCGAAGATGCATATAGTCAACAAGAAAATGCAGAGGTTCTAGATCAATTAGTAGATGAAGATGAAGGAGAGAATGATGAAATGCAACCTGGATCTTCCAACCCAGTCATTTCAATTGCTAGTACCTTATTGACAGATGATAATATAAATGCTAGAATTAGAAGTCTAAATTGCCAGCAGAGAGAAATTTTTGAACTTGTTCATAATTGGGCTAGAAAATATTTAAAGAATTTGTCTTGTAAAGCACCTACTGAAATTAAACCATTCTATTTATTTTTGACTGGTGGCGGTGGTGTTGGTAAATCACATCTTCTTACAACAATGTACAATGCTTTAAGTAAACAGTTGATTTACAGGGGTAATGAACCCAGTAAAAGTAGGATATTAGTTTTGGCGCCAACAGGTGTAGCTGCCATAGATGTAAATGGGACAACAATTCATTCAGGGTTGACTATTCCAACAAGAGGCAAACTCTTTCCTTTAAATGACAAGGCAAGAACTAAATTGCGCTTAAAGCTAGCTTTTGTAGAATTGATTATGATTGATGAAATTTCTATGGTTCCAAGTAAGTTATTCAAAGAAGTAGATTTACGACTGCGAGAAATATTTAGCTGCGACATGCCATTTGGAGGAAAGTCAATTATCCTATGTGGAGATCTCTATCAGCTACCACCAATACTTGGAAGGCCTGTGTACATACATGACTGTTCTTGCGTTCAAGGTATTCTAGGTTTAGAATTGTGGCATAAATTCTGTATTGCAGAACTGACTGAAGTTATGCGACAACGCGGGGATATTCAATTCATAGATTTACTGAATCAAGTAAGAGTGCGTGAATTAGATGAGGAAAATGTAAATCTTTTAAAATCTCGTTTTTTGACTAAAGATAGTGCAGACTACCCTGTTCAAACTATTCATATCTTTGCTGAAAATGCACCTGTAAATCAACACAATCAGCAAATGCTTGAGCATTTAGACACACCATTAACTCAAATTTTAGCTGTCGATGAATTTCCAAGAAAAGCCGAAATTTCAAATTTTGATTTGACATGGGTTAAAACAGCCAAACTGAGTGAAACTGGTGGGCTTACTTATAAATTAGATATAAAAGTTGGTGCGCGAGTTATGATAACCAAGAATATTGACATCAGTGATAAGCTCATCAATGGACAAGTTGGGACAATTTCTTTCATTAAATGAGAAACAGTAATGTTGTTGCTATTTATGTTAGCCTTGATGATAATACTGCTGGGTTAAAATCAAAACAGACAAATTTAATTACAAGGCAAAATAACCGGATAGTGATTGAAAGATCAGAATCAACATTTTACACAAAAAGAGGATATCCAATTCTCCTTGTATTAGACGAACACAATTTCCTTTGATGCTTTCTTGGGCTTGTACATGTCATAAAGTGCAAGGTCTCAGTTTACTAAGTGCTGTTATTAGCTTCGAACTTTTACGACAACGACAATTTAACGTTGGTCGGATGTATGTAGCATTAAGTCGAGTTACTAATATTAATGGACTGTTTTTAATTGGTAAATTTTCAGACAAAGCAATTAGAATTAATAAAAAAGCAGATGCTGAGTATAAGAGATTAATAGATGAGATGAAAATACCTTTAAACCTTTGATGGATTTAGATAGACTTCCTAACAGTGTAACAGTAACATTACTTAACACAAGGTCACTCAATAAGCATTTTGTAGATGTTGCTGCAGATAAACATCTTTGCAACAGTGACATTATATGTCCGACTGAAACTCAATTATTACCAGAGGATGAAAGTTCAAGTATTGAAGATAAACTGAATGAATTTATTCTTGAGTATAATAATTGTGCATTTCATAAGTTCAAAAGCTTAGCAATTTGTTATCAAGATGAAATGACGTTGACAGAGCATATTAAATTTCCTGGAGTTTCTATTGTTTCTTTTTTGAAACCTAACTTTTCACCAAATTATTTTACTTTGATGTTACTTTATCGCCAACCAGGTAATGTTTCGCAATCTTTTTACGATAATTTGACAGGTATCTTTCAAAATAAGGAAATTGATGCTGTTCTTGGGGACTCTTGATGCTTTTGATCCTATGTATGATAATCTTCGGACACTAATGACACATTTTAGATTAGTTGTTGACAAACCAACTCATTTGAATGGTGGCCTACTTGATCATGTATATATTCATGAAGATTTTATAAATAGAAGTGTTTTCCATGCTCATTGCATGGATCAACCCCAAGGGTGGAACGATCCGCGCATTGCAAGTGAAAGCGAGCGGCCATGTGGGTACCGACGAAGAAAAAGCGATTGCAACACTGTATGGTAATACCTTTTGTATTCCTCTGGGAAACATGTTTGGATTGACAAGAGATCTACCATTCTACCAGGCTGGATTACACGATCGTTTGCAATTCGTAATCCATTTTGCAAAATATGCGGAAAATATGTTTTCCCAAAGGCTCGTTATAGTGCTTGCCCCACATGAAATACGAACAACATGCAGAGATATTATTGAAAGCCGAAGCAGATATGAACTTTCCCGATCAGGTTCGTCCCTGTCTGGCATGGTAGGCCGTGGAAAAAATGGGCACGATATATTCATTTCCGCTGAGGATGTTAGGGAAATCATGATGCGTTACAAAAGTTTGGATGCTATCAAAATTGCAGAGCGTTGTGGCATAGAAATTCGACATATAAAGCTTTTGTCGAAGGAAGAATGCACCCTTAACGCTATCCGCACCGCTTTTGATGGTGAAGATATTGTGGTGCAGCATCATGTCGATGGATATAGGATCGACATGTGCTTCCCAAAGTACAGATTAGCTGTCGAATGTGATTAATTTGGACCTATTGATAGAGATATTGACTACGAGGTAAAAAGACAAAAACATATCGAGCAAGCCTTGGGATGCACCTTTATACGATATAACCCTGATGCGCCCGACTTCTCTATTTTTCACATCATTAACAAAATGTATCGCTATATTAGGCAGTGAAGTTTCCCATATGTGCTTGTAAGTCCTTTTTTCTTGGCCTGTCCAAGATAAAAATCTTCGGTTTTCAAAAAAATTAAAAGATAAAAAATGTCTCAAATTCCAATTGACACTGTGCTATGCGTAGTCGATAAAAACTATCCCCATGAACGTGGGATAGCTGGCAGACATAACCACTTCATGATCAAATGTCAACACAAAAACCTCACAAAAATGCTAAATATTTAAAGAGTAAAATACCCGAATATGAGCATGAGAATACCGGAATGTGACGATCCTAAGGCCGTTGCATTCTGGTGCCACTTCAAAGAATATCTTGGCACCGACAATGTTTCACCTCAACCACATCACAACGCCCGACGATGAAGAGGGGGAGTTTTTTGAAGATATGTTTGCTATCAATATGATGTAAGCGGGAGATAATTTTGTGACTTACAAAGAGTCATAAAAAATTAAAAATTGACCACTACGAAAAGTTAAAAAAATCATGGAATATCAAAACAAATATGGAAGCATACGTACGACAATTACAATTTAACAATATATACAATATCTCTGTGCCTGTACTACAATATTGTATCAAAGCAGCGTCTGTTACTGGTTATTGCCCGCAATGCTTGGAAAACTTTAGGTTTCAAAATGGACCATACTACGAAGGGTTTGAGTACCCTGAAGATGAAGAGCTTTTATATAGGGGAAAATCAGGGGAAAAAGCATGGACAACATTCCCAAGGCTTGAGATCGACATGGTGTTAGAATATGATATACAACGCGTAGGACTGCATATTGTTGATGCGGGTGTGAACAAAAGCGTTGTTATCTGTTACGAGATAATCAAAGTAAGAAAAGAAACAAAGCTATCAGATTTAGCTGATTTGGAAAA
>JASGCC010002530.1:0-27998 GCA_030067915.1 Hydractinia echinata
CATATGGTCGAATGTCTACAAAGAAAGTACCCAGGGAGTAAACTCATTTCCCGAACGATTTTTAAAATTATTTTTTCACCACTAAAACCCATGAGACTTGTAGTTTTCAAAAATATTTTCATTTTTGATGAGACGCCGAATGAAAGCAGTTTAATCGCCGGCAAACGAAAACCCGCGATTTCCCGTAAATCCCGGGCTCGGCCCGTATAGTCGAATGTATACAAAGAAAGTACCCAGGGAGTAAACTCATTTCCCGAACGATTTTTAAAATTATTTTTTCACCACTAAAACCCATGAGACTTGTAGTTTTCAAAAATATTTTCATTTTTGATGAGACGCCGAATGAAAGCAGTTTAATCGCCGACAAACGAAAACCCGCGATTTCCCGTAAATCCCGGGCTCGGCCCGTATAGTCGAATGTATACAAAGAAAGTACCCAGGGAGTAAACTCATTTCCCGAACGATTTTTAAAATTATTTTTTCACACACTAAAACCCATGAGACTTGTAGTTTTCAAAAATATTTTCATTTTTGATGAGACGCCGAATGAAAGCAGTTTAATCGCCGGCAAACGAAAACCCGCGATTTCCCGTAAATCCCGGGCTCGGCCCGTATAGTCGAATGTACAAAGAAAGTACCCAGGGAGTAAACTCAATTCCCGAACGATTTTTAAAATTATTTTTTCACCACTAAAACCCATGAGACTTGTAGTTTTCAAAAATTTTCATTTTTGATGAGACGCCGAATGAAAGCAGTTTAATCGCCGGCAAACGAAAACCCGCGATTTCCCGTAAATCCCGGGCTCGGCCCGTATAGTCGAATGTATACAAAGAAAGTACCCAGGGAGTAAACTCATTTCCGAACGATTTTTAAAATTATTTTTCACCACTAAAACCCATGAGACTTGTAGTTTTCAAAAATATTTTCATTTTTGATGAGACGCTGAATGAAAGCAGTTTAATCGCCGGCAAACGAAAACCCGCGATTTCCCGTAAATCCCGGGCTCGGCCCGTATAGTCGAATGTATACAAAGAAAGTACCCAGGGAGTAAACTCATTTCCCGAACGATTTTTAAAATTATTTTTTCACCACTAAAACCCATGAGACTTGTAGTTTTCAAAAATATTTTCATTTTTGATGAGACGCCGAATGAAAGCAGTTTAATCGCCGGCAAACGAAAACCCGCGATTTCCCGTAAATCCCGGGCTCGGCCCGTATAGTCGAATGTATACAAAGAAAGTACCCAGGGAGTAAACTCATTTCCCGAACGATTTTTAAAATTATTTTTTCACCACTAAAACCCATGAGACTTGTAGTTTTCAAAAATATTTTCATTTTTGATGAGACGCCGAATGAAAGCAGTTTAATCGCCGGCAAACGAAAACCCGCGATTTCCCGTAAATCCCGGGCTCGGCCCGTATAGTCGAATGTATACAAAGAAAGTACCCAGGGAGTAAACTCATTTCCCGAACGATTTTTAAAATTATTTTTTCACCACTAAAACCCATGAGACTTGTAGTTTTCAAAAATATTTTCATTTTTGATGAGACGCCGAATGAAAGCAGTTTAATCGCCGGCAAACGAAAACCCGCGATTTCCCGTAAATCCCGGGCTCGGCCCGTGTAGTGGAATGTATACAAAGAAAGTACCCAGGGAGTAAACTCAGTTCCCTAACAATTTTTAAAATTATTTTTTCACCACTAAAACCCATGAGACTTGTAGTTTTGAAATAGTTTTTCATTTTTGATGAGACGCCGAATGAAAGCAGTTTAATCGCCGGCAAACGAAAACCCGCGATTTCCCGTAAATCCCGGCTCGGCCCGTATAGTGGAATGTATACAAAGAAAGTACCCAGGGAGTAAACTCATTTCCCGAACGATTTTTAAAATTATTTTTTCACCACTAAAACCCATGAGACTTGTAGTTTTCAAAAATATTTTCATTTTTGATGAGACGCCGAATGAAAGCAGTTTAATCGCCGGCAAACGAAAACCCGCGATTTCACGTAAATCCCGGACTCGGCCCGTATAGTCGAATGTATACAAAGAAAGTACCCAGGGAGTAAACTCATTTCCGAACGATTTTTAAAATTATTTTTTCACCACTAAAACCCATGAGACTTGTAGTTTTCAAAAATATTTTCATTTTTGATGAGACGCCGAATGAAAGCAGTTTAATCGCCGGCAAACGAAAACCCGCGATTTCCCGTAAATCCCGGCTCGGCCCGTATAGTCGAATGTATACAAAGAAAGTACCCAGGGAGTAAACTCATTTCCGAACGATTTTTAAAATTATTTTTTCACCACTAAAACCATGAGACTTGTAGTTTTCAAAAATATTTTCATTTTTGATGAGACGCCGAATGAAAGCAGTTTAATCGCCGGCAAACGAAAACCCGCGATTTCCCGTAAATCCCGGGCTCGGCCCGTATAGTCGAATGTATACAAAGAAAGTACCCAGGGAGTAAACTCATTTCCCGAACGATTTTTAAAATTATTTTTTCACCACTAAAACCCATGAGACTTGTAGTTTTCAAAATTTTCATTTTTGATGAGACGCCGAATGAAAGCAGTTTAATCGCCGGCAAACGAAAACCCGCGATTTCCCGTAAATCCCGGGCTCGGCCCGTATAGTCGAATGTATACAAAGAAAGTACCCAGGGAGTAAACTCATTTCCCGAACGATTTTTAAAATTATTTTTTCACCACTAAAACCCATGAGACTTGTAGTTTTCAAAAATTTTCATTTTTGATGAGACGCCGAATGAAAGCAGTTTAATCGCCGGCAAACGAAAACCCGCGATTTCCCGTAAATCCCGGGCTCGGCCCGTATAGTCGAATGTATACAAAGAAAGTACCCAGGGAGTAAACTCATTTCCGAACGATTTTTAAAATTATTTTTTCACCACTAAAACCCATGAGACTTGTAGTTTTCAAAATATTTTCATTTTTGATGAGACGCCGAATGAAAGCAGTTTAATCGCCGGCAAACGAAAACCCGCGATTTCCCGTAAATCCCGGGCTCGGCCCGTATAGTCGAATGTATACAAAGAAAGTACCCAGGGAGTAAACTCATTTCCGAACGATTTTTAAAATTATTTTTTCACCACTAAAACCCATGAGACTTGTAGTTTTCAAAAATATTTTCATTTTTGATGAGACGCCGAATGAAAGCAGTTTAATCGCCGGCAAACGAAAACCCGCGATTTCCCGTAAATCCCGGGCTCGGCCCGTATAGTCGAATGTATACAAAGAAAGTACCCAGGGAGTAAACTCATTTCCCGAACGATTTTTAAAATTTTTTCACCACTAAAACCCATGAGACTTGTAGTTTTCAAAAATATTTTCATTTTTGATGAGACGCCGAATGAAAGCAGTTTAATCGCCGGCAAACGAAAACCCGCGATTTCCCGTAAATCCCGGGCTCGGCCCGTATAGTCGAATGTATACAAAGAAAGTACCCAGGGAGTAAACTCATTTCCCGAACGATTTTTAAAATTATTTTTTCACCACTAAAACCCATGAGACTTGTAGTTTTCAAAAATATTTTCATTTTTGATGAGACGCCGAATGAAAGCAGTTTAATCGCCGGCAAACGAAAACCCGCGATTTCCCGTAAATCCCGGGCTCGTATAGTCGAATGTATACAAAGAAAGTACCCAGGGAGTAAACTCATTTCCCGAACGATTTTTAAAATTATTTTTTCACCACTAAAACCCATGAGACTTGTAGTTTTCAAAAATATTTTCATTTTTGATGAGACGCCGAATGAAAGCAGTTTAATCGCCGGCAAACGAAAACCCGCGATTTCCCGTAAATCCCGGGCTCGGCCCGTATAGTCGAATGTATACAAAGAAAGTACCCAGGGAGTAAACTCATTTCCGAACGATTTTTAAAATTATTTTTTCACCACTAAAACCCATGAGACTTGTAGTTTTCAAAATATTTTCATTTTTGATGAGACGCCGAATGAAAGCAGTTTAATCGCCGGCAAACGAAAACCCGCGATTTCCCGTAAATCCCGGGCTCGGCCCGTATAGTCGAATGTATACAAAGAAAGTACCCAGGGAGTAAACTCATTTCCCGAACGATTTTTAAAATTATTTTTTCACCACTAAAACCCATGAGACTTGTAGTTTTCAAAAATATTTTCATTTTTGATGAGACGCCGAATGAAAGCAGTTTAATCGCCGGCAAACGAAAACCCGCGATTTCCCGTAAATCCCGGGCTCGGCCCGTATAGTCGAATGTATACAAAGAAAGTACCCAGGGAGTAAACTCATTTCCCGAACGATTTTTAAAATTATTTTTTCACCACTAAAACCCATGAGACTTGTAGTTTTCAAAAATATTTTCATTTTTGATGAGACGCCGAATGAAAGCAGTTTAATCGCCGGCAAACGAAAACCCGCGATTTCCCGTAAATCCCGGGCTCGGCCCGTATAGTCGAATGTATACAAAGAAAGTACCCAGGGAGTAAACTCATTTCCGAACGATTTTTAAAATTATTTTTCACCACTAAAACCCATGAGACTTGTAGTTTTCAAAAATTTTTCATTTTTGATGAGACGCCGAATGAAAGCAGTTTAATCGCCGGCAAACGAAAACCCGCGATTTCCCGTAAATCCCGGGCTCGGCCCGTATAGTCGAATGTATACAAAGAAAGTACCCAGGGAGTAAACTCATTTCCCGAACGATTTTTAAAATTATTTTTTCACCACTAAAACCCATGAGACTTGTAGTTTTCAAAAATATTTTCATTTTTGATGAGACGCCGAATGAAAGCAGTTTAATCGCCGGCAAACGAAAACCCGCGATTTCCCGTAAATCCCGGGCTCGGCCCGTATAGTCGAATGTATACAAAGAAAGTACCCAGGGAGTAAACTCATTTCCCGAACGATTTTTAAAATTATTTTTTCACCACTAAAACCCATGAGACTTGTAGTTTTCAAAAATATTTTCATTTTTGATGAGACGCCGAATGAAAGCAGTTTAATCGCCGGCAAACGAAAACCCGCGATTTCCCGTAAATCCCGGGCTCGGCCCGTATAGTCGAATGTATACAAAGAAAGTACCCAGGGAGTAAACTCATTTCCCGAACGATTTTTAAAATTATTTTTTCACCACTAAAACCCATGAGACTTGTAGTTTTCAAAAATATTTTCATTTTTGATGAGACGCCGAATGAAAGCAGTTTAATCGCCGGCAAACGAAAACCCGCGATTTCCCGTAAATCCCGGGCTCGGCCCGTATAGTCGAATGTATACAAAGAAAGTACCCAGGGAGTAAACTCATTTCCCGAACGATTTTTAAAATTATTTTTTCACCACTAAAACCCATGAGACTTGTAGTTTTCAAAAATATTTTCATTTTTGATGAGACGCCGAATGAAAGCAGTTTAATCGCCGGCAAACGAAAACCCGCGATTTCCCGTAAATCCCGGGCTCGGCCCGTATAGTCGAATGTATACAAAGAAAGTACCCAGGGAGTAAACTCATTTCCCGAACGATTTTTAAAATTATTTTTTCACCACTAAAACCCATGAGACTTGTAGTTTTCAAAAATATTTTCATTTTTGATGAGACGCCGAATGAAAGCAGTTTAATCGCCGGCAAACGAAAACCCGCGATTTCCCGTAAATCCCGGGCTCGGCCCGTATAGTCGAATGTATACAAAGAAAGTACCCAGGGAGTAAACTCATTTCCCGAACGATTTTTAAAATTATTTTTTCACCACTAAAACCCATGAGACTTGTAGTTTTCAAAAATATTTTCATTTTTGATGAGACGCCGAATGAAAGCAGTTTAATCGCCGGCAAACGAAAACCCGCGATTTCCCGTAAATCCCGGGCTCGGCCCGTATAGTCGAATGTATACAAAGAAAGTACCCAGGGAGTAAACTCATTCCAAACGATTTTTAAAATTATTTTTTCACCACTAAAACCCATGAGACTTGTAGTTTTCAAAAATATTTTCATTTTTGATGAGACGCCGAATGAAAGCAGTTTAATCGCCGGCAAACGAAAACCCGCGATTTCCCGTAAATCCCGGGCTCGACCCGTATAGTCGAATGTATACAAAGAAAGTACCCAGGGAGTAAACTCATTTCCGAACGATTTTTAAAATTATTTTTTCACCACTAAAACCCATGAGACTTGTAGTTTTCAAAATATTTTCATTTTTGATGAGACGCCGAATGAAAGCAGTTTAATCGCCGGCAAACGAAAACCCGCGATTTCCCGTAAATCCCGGGCTCGGCCCGTATAGTCGAATGTATACAAAGAAAGTACCCAGGGAGTAAACTCATTTCCGAACGATTTTTAAAATTATTTTTTCACCACTAAAACCCATGAGACTTGTAGTTTTCAAAAATATTTTCATTTTTGATGAGACGCCGAATGAAAGCACTTTAATCGCCGGCAAACAAAAACCCGCGATTTCCCGTAAATCCCGGGCTCGGCCCGTATAGTCGAATGTATACAAAGAAAGTACCCAGGGAGTAAACTCATTTCCCGAACGATTTTTAAAATTATTTTTTCACCACTAAAACCCATGAGACTTGTAGTTTTCAAAAATTTTTCATTTTTGATGAGACGCCGAATGAAAGCAGTTTAATCGCCGGCAAACGAAAACCCGCGATTTCCCGTAAATCCCGGGCTCGGCCCGTATAGTCGAATGTATACAAAGAAAGTACCCAGGGAGTAAACTCATTTCCCGAACGATTTTTAAAATTATTTTTTCACCACTAAAACCCATGAGACTTGTAGTTTTCAAAATATTTTCATTTTTGATGAGACGCCGAATGAAAGCAGTTTAATCGCCGGCAAACGAAAACCCGCGATTTCCCGTAAATCCCGGGCTCGGCCCGTATAGTCGAATGTATACAAAGAAAGTACCCAGGGAGTAAACTCATTTCCGAACGATTTTTAAAATTATTTTTTCACCACTAAAACCCATGAGACTTGTAGTTTTCAAAAATTTTTCATTTTTGATGAGACGCCGAATGAAAGCAGTTTAATCGCCGGCAAACGAAAACCCGCGATTTCCCGTAAATCCCGGGCTCGGCCCGTATAGTCGAATGTATACAAAGAAAGTACCCAGGGAGTAAACTCATTTCCCGAACGATTTTTAAAATTATTTTTTCACCACTAAAACCATGAGACTTGTAGTTTTCAAAAATATTTTCATTTTTGATGAGACGCCGAATGAAAGCAGTTTAATCGCCGGCAAACGAAAACCCGCGATTTCCCGTAAATCCCGGGCTCGGCCCGTATAGTCGAATGTATACAAAGAAAGTACCCAGGGAGTAAACTCATTTCCCGAACGATTTTTAAAATTATTTTTTCACCACTAAAACCCATGAGACTTGTAGTTTTCAAAAATTTTTCATTTTTGATGAGACGCCGAATGAAAGCAGTTTAATCGCCGGCAAACGAAAACCCGCGATTTCCCGTAAATCCCGGGCTCGGCCCGTATAGTCGAATGTATACAAAGAAAGTACCCAGGGAGTAAACTCATTTCCCGAACGATTTTTAAAATTATTTTTTCACCACTAAAACCCATGAGACTTGTAGTTTTCAAAAATATTTTCATTTTTGATGAGACGCCGAATGAAAGCAGTTTAATCGCCGGCAAACGAAAACCCGCGATTTCCCGTAAATCCCGGGCTCGGCCCGTATAGTCGAATGTATACAAAGAAAGTACCCAGGGAGTAAACTCATTTCCCGAACGATTTTTAAAATTATTTTTTTCACCACTAAAACCCATGAGACTTGTAGTTTTCAAAAATATTTTCATTTTTGATGAGACGCCGAATGAAAGCAGTTTAATCGCCGGCAAACGAAAACCCGCGATTTCCCGTAAATCCCGGGCTCGGCCCGTATAGTCGAATGTATACAAAGAAAGTACCCAGGGAGTAAACTCATTTCCCGAACGATTTTTAAAATTATTTTTTCACCACTAAAACCCATGAGACTTGTAGTTTTCAAAAATATGTTTTCATTTTTGATGAGACGCCGAATGAAAGCAGTTTAATCGCCGGCAAACGAAAACCCGCGATTTCCCGTAAATCCCGGGCTCGGCCCGTATAGTCGAATGTATACAAAGAAAGTACCCAGGGAGTAAACTCATTTCCCGAACGATTTTTAAAATTATTTTTTTCACCACTAAAACCCATGAGACTTGTAGTTTTCAAAAATATTTTCATTTTTGATGAGACGCCGAATGAAAGCAGTTTAATCGCCGGCAAACGAAAACCCGCGATTTCCCGTAAATCCCGGGCTCGGCCCGTATAGTCGAATGTATACAAAGAAAGTACCCAGGGAGTAAACTCATTTCCCGAACGATTTTTAAAATTATTTTTTCACCACTAAAACCCATGAGACTTGTAGTTTTCAAAATATTTTCATTTTTGATGAGACGCCGAATGAAAGCAGTTTAATCGCCGGCAAACGAAAACCCGCGATTTCCCGTAAATCCCGGGCTCGGCCCGTATAGTCGAATGTATACAAAGAAAGTACCCAGGGAGTAAACTCATTTCCCGAACGATTTTTAAAATTATTTTTTCACCACTAAAACCCATGAGACTTGTAGTTTTCAAAATATTTTCATTTTTGATGAGACGCCGAATGAAAGCAGTTTAATCGCCGGCAAACGAAAACCCGCGATTTCCCGTAAATCCCGGGCTCGGCCCGTATAGTCGAATGTATACAAAGAAAGTACCCAGGGAGTAAACTCATTTCCCGAACGATTTTTAAAATTATTTTTTCACCACTAAAACCCATGAGACTTGTAGTTTTCAAAAATTTTCATTTTTGATGAGACGCCGAATGAAAGCAGTTTAATCGCCGGCAAACGAAAACCCGCGATTTCCCGTAAATCCCGGGCTCGGCCCGTATAGTCGAATGTATACAAAGAAAGTACCCAGGGAGTAAACTCATTTCCCGAACGATTTTTAAAATTATTTTTTCACCACTAAAACCCATGAGACTTGTAGTTTTCAAAAATATTTTCATTTTTGATGAGACGCCGAATGAAAGCAGTTTAATCGCCGGCAAACGAAAACCCGCGATTTCCCGTAAATCCCGGGCTCGGCCCGTATAGTCGAATGTATACAAAGAAAGTACCCAGGGAGTAAACTCATTTCCCGAACGATTTTTAAAATTATTTTTTCACCACTAAAACCATGAGACTTGTAGTTTTCAAAAATTTTTCATTTTTGATGAGACGCCGAATGAAAGCAGTTTAATCGCCGGCAAACGAAAACCCGCGATTTCCCGTAAATCCCGGGCTCGGCCCGTATAGTCGAATGTATACAAAGAAAGTACCCAGGGAGTAAACTCATTTCCCGAACGATTTTTAAAATTATTTTTTCACCACTAAAACCCATGAGACTTGTAGTTTTCAAAAATATTTTCATTTTTGATGAGACGCCGAATGAAAGCAGTTTAATCGCCGGCAAACGAAAACCCGCGATTTCCCGTAAATCCCGGGCTCGGCCCGTATAGTCGAATGTATACAAAGAAAGTACCCAGGGAGTAAACTCATTTCCCGAACGATTTTTAAAATTATTTTTTCACCACTAAAACCCATGAGACTTGTAGTTTTCAAAAATTTTCATTTTTGATGAGACGCCGAATGAAAGCAGTTTAATCGCCGGCAAACGAAAACCCGCGATTTCCCGTAAATCCCGGGCTCGGCCCGTATAGTCGAATGTATACAAAGAAAGTACCCAGGGAGTAAACTCATTTCCCGAACGATTTTTAAAATTATTTTTTCACCACTAAAACCCATGAGACTTGTAGTTTTCAAAATATTTTCATTTTTGATGAGACGCCGAATGAAAGCAGTTTAATCGCCGGCAAACGAAAACCCGCGATTTCCCGTAAATCCCGGGCTCGGCCCGTATAGTCGAATGTATACAAAGAAAGTACCCAGGGAGTAAACTCATTTCCCGAACGATTTTTAAAATTATTTTTTCACCACTAAAACCCATGAGACTTGTAGTTTTCAAAAATTTTCATTTTTGATGAGACGCCGAATGAAAGCAGTTTAATCGCCGGCAAACGAAAACCCGCGATTTCCCGTAAATCCCGGGCTCGGCCCGTATAGTCGAATGTATACAAAGAAAGTACCCAGGGAGTAAACTCATTTCCCGAACGATTTTTAAAATTATTTTTTCACCACTAAAACCCATGAGACTTGTAGTTTTCAAAAATATTTTCATTTTTGATGAGACGCCGAATGAAAGCAGTTTAATCGCCGGCAAACGAAAACCCGCGATTTCCCGTAAATCCCGGGCTCGGCCCGTATAGTCGAATGTATACAAAGAAAGTACCCAGGGAGTAAACTCATTTCCCGAACGATTTTTAAAATTATTTTTTCACCACTAAAACCCATGAGACTTGTAGTTTTCAAAAATATTTTCATTTTTGATGAGACGCCGAATGAAAGCAGTTTAATCGCCGGCAAACGAAAACCCGCGATTTCCCGTAAATCCCGGGCTCGGCCCGTATAGTCGAATGTATACAAAGAAAGTACCCAGGGAGTAAACTCATTTCCCGAACGATTTTTAAAATTATTTTTTCACCACTAAAACCCATGAGACTTGTAGTTTTCAAAAATATTTTCATTTTTGATGAGACGCCGAATGAAAGCAGTTTAATCGCCGGCAAACGAAAACCCGCGATTTCCCGTAAATCCCGGGCTCGGCCCGTATAGTCGAATGTATACAAAGAAAGTACCCAGGGAGTAAACTCATTTCCCGAACGATTTTTAAAATTATTTTTTCACCACTAAAACCCATGAGACTTGTAGTTTTCAAAAATATTTTCATTTTTGATGAGACGCCGAATGAAAGCAGTTTAATCGCCGGCAAACGAAAACCCGCGATTTCCCGTAAATCCCGGGCTCGGCCCGTATAGTCGAATGTATACAAAGAAAGTACCCAGGGAGTAAACTCATTTCCCGAACGATTTTTAAAATTATTTTTTCACCACTAAAACCCATGAGACTTGTAGTTTTCAAAAATATTTTCATTTTTGATGAGACGCCGAATGAAAGCAGTTTAATCGCCGGCAAACGAAAACCCGCGATTTCCCGTAAATCCCGTATAGTCGAATGTATACAAAGAAAGTACCCAGGGAGTAAACTCATTTCCCGAACGATTTTTAAAATTATTTTTTCACCACTAAAACCCATGAGACTTGTAGTTTTCAAAAATATTTTCATTTTTGATGAGACGCCGAATGAAAGCAGTTTAATCGCCGGCAAACGAAAACCCGCGAATTCCCGTAAATCCCGGGCTCGGCCCGTATAGTCGAATGTATACAAAGAAAGTACCCAGGGAGTAAACTCATTTCCGAACGATTTTTAAAATTATTTTTTCACCACTAAAACCCATGAGACTTGTAGTTTTCAAAAATTTTTCATTTTTGATGAGACGCCGAATGAAAGCAGTTTAATCGCCGGCAAACGAAAACCCGCGATTTCCCGTAAATCCCGGGCTCGGCCCGTATAGTCGAATGTATACAAAGAAAGTACCCAGGGAGTAAACTCATTTCCGAACGATTTTTAAAATTATTTTTTCACCACTAAAACCCATGAGACTTGTAGTTTTCAAAATATTTTCATTTTTGATGAGACGCCGAATGAAAGCAGTTTAATCGCCGGCAAACGAAAACCCGCGATTTCCCGTAAATCCCGGGCTCGGCCCGTATAGTCGAATGTATACAAAGAAAGTACCCAGGGAGTAAACTCATTTCCCGAACGATTTTTAAAATTATTTTTTCACCACTAAAACCCATGAGACTTGTAGTTTTCAAAATATTTTCATTTTTGATGAGACGCCGAATGAAAGCAGTTTAATCGCCGGCAAACGAAAACCCGCGATTTCCCGTAAATCCCGGGCTCGGCCCGTATAGTCGAATGTATACAAAGAAAGTACCCAGGGAGTAAACTCATTTCCCGAACGATTTTTAAAATTATTTTTTCACCACTAAAACCCATGAGACTTGTAGTTTTCAAAAATATTTTCATTTTTGATGAGACGCCGAATGAAAGCAGTTTAATCGCCGGCAAACGAAAACCCGCGATTTCCCGTAAATCCCGGGCTCGGCCCGTATAGTCGAATGTATACAAAGAAAGTACCCAGGGAGTAAACTCATTTCCCGAACGATTTTTAAAATTATTTTTTCACCACTAAAACCCATGAGACTTGTAGTTTTCAAAATATTTTCATTTTTGATGAGACGCCGAATGAAAGCAGTTTAATCGCCGGCAAACGAAAACCCGCGATTTCCCGTAAATCCCGGGCTCGGCCCGTATAGTCGAATGTATACAAAGAAAGTACCCAGGGAGTAAACTCATTTCCCGAACGATTTTTAAAATTATTTTTTCACCACTAAAACCCATGAGACTTGTAGTTTTCAAAAATATTTTCATTTTTGATGAGACGCCGAATGAAAGCAGTTTAATCGCCGGCAAACGAAAACCCGCGATTTCCCGTAAATCCCGGGCTCGGCCCGTATAGTCGAATGTATACAAAGAAAGTACCCAGGGAGTAAACTCATTTCCCGAACGATTTTTAAAATTATTTTTTCACCACTAAAACCCATGAGACTTGTAGTTTTCAAAATATTTTCATTTTTGATGAGACGCCGAATGAAAGCAGTTTAATCGCCGGCAAACGAAAACCCGCGATTTCCCGTAAATCCCGGGCTCGGCCCGTATAGTCGAATGTATACAAAGAAAGTACCCAGGGAGTAAACTCATTTCCGAACGATTTTTAAAATTATATTTTCACCACTAAAACCCATGAGACTTTTAGTTTTCAAAAATGTTTTCATTTTTGATGAGACGCCGAATGAAAGCAGTTTAATCGCCGACAAACGAAAACCCGCGATTTCCCGTAAATCCCGGGCTCGGCCCGTATAGTCGAATGTATACAAAGAAAGTACCCAGGGAGTAAACTCAATTCCTGAACTATTTTTAAAATTATTTTTTCACACTAAACGCACGAATGAAAGCAGTTTAATCGCCGGCAAACGAAAACCCGCGATTTCCCGTAAATCCCGGGCTCGGCCCGTATAGTCGAATGTATACAAAGAAAGTACCCAGGGAGTAAACTCATTTCCCGAACGATTTTTAAAATTATTTTTTCACCACTAAAACCCATGAGACTTGTAGTTTTCAAAAATATTTTCATTTTTGATGAGACGCCGAATGAAAGCAGTTTAATCGCCGGCAAACGAAAACCCGCGATTTCCCGTAAATCCCGGGCTCGGCCCGTATAGTCGAATGTATACAAAGAAAGTACCCAGGGAGTAAACTCATTTCCCGAACGATTTTTAAAATTATTTTTTCACCACTAAAACCCATGAGACTTGTAGTTTTCAAAAATATTTTCATTTTTGATGAGACGCCGAATGAAAGCAGTTTAATCGCCGGCAAACGAAAACCCGCGATTTCCCGTAAATCCCGGGCTCGGCCCGTATAGTCGAATGTATACAAAGAAAGTACCCAGGGAGTAAACTCATTTCCCGAACGATTTTTAAAATTATTTTTTCACCACTAAAACCCATGAGACTTGTAGTTTTCAAAAATTTTTCATTTTTGATGAGACGCCGAATGAAAGCAGTTTAATCGCCGGCAAACGAAAACCCGCGATTTCCCGTAAATCCCGGGCTCGGCCCGTATAGTCGAATGTATACAAAGAAAGTACCCAGGGAGTAAACTCATTTCCCGAACGATTTTTAAAATTATTTTTCACCACTAAAACCCATGAGACTTGTAGTTTTCAAAAATTTTTCATTTTTGATGAGACGCCGAATGAAAGCAGTTTAATCGCCGGCAAACGAAAACCCGCGATTTCCCGTAAATCCCGGGCTCGGCCCGTATAGTCGAATGTATACAAAGAAAGTACCCAGGGAGTAAACTCATTTCCCGAACGATTTTTAAAATTATTTTTTCACCACTAAAACCCATGAGACTTGTAGTTTTCAAAAATATTTTCATTTTTGATGAGACGCCGAATGAAAGCAGTTTAATCGCCGGCAAACGAAAACCCGCGATTTCCCGTAAATCCCGGGCTCGGCCCGTATAGTCGAATGTATACAAAGAAAGTACCCAGGGAGTAAACTCATTTCCCGAACGATTTTTAAAATTATTTTTTCCCACTAAAACCCATGAGACTTGTAGTTTTCAAAAATATTTTCATTTTTGATGAGACGCCGAATGAAAGCAGTTTAATCGCCGGCAAACGAAAACCCGCGATTTCCCGTAAATCCCGGGCTCGGCCCGTATAGTCGAATGTATACAAAGAAAGTACCCAGGGAGTAAACTCATTTCCCGAACGATTTTTAAAATTATTTTTTCACCACTAAAACCCATGAGACTTGTAGTTTTCAAAAATATTTTCATTTTTGATGAGACGCCGAATGAAAGCAGTTTAATCGCCGGCAAACGAAAACCCGCGATTTCCCGTAAATCCCGGTCGGCCCGTATAGTCGAATGTATACAAAGAAAGTACCCAGGGAGTAAACTCATTTCCCGAACGATTTTTAAAATTATTTTTCACCACTAAAACCCATGAGACTTGTAGTTTTCAAAAATATTTTCATTTTTGATGAGACGCCGAATGAAAGCAGTTTAATCGCCGGCAAACGAAAACCGCGATTTCCCGTAAATCCCGGGCTCGGCCCGTATAGTCGAATGTATACAAAGAAAGTACCCAGGGAGTAAACTCATTTCCCGAACGATTTTTAAAATTATTTTTTCACCACTAAAACCCATGAGACTTGTAGTTTTCAAAAATTTTTCATTTTTGATGAGACGCCGAATGAAAGCAGTTTAATCGCCGGCAAACGAAAACCCGCGATTTCCCGTAAATCCCGGGCTCGGCCCGTATAGTCGAATGTATACAAAGAAAGTACCCAGGGAGTAAACTCATTTCCGAACGATTTTTAAAATTATTTTTTCCACTAAAACCCATGAGACTTGTAGTTTTCAAAATATTTTCATTTTTGATGAGACGCCGAATGAAAGCAGTTTAATCGCCGGCAAACGAAAACCCGCGATTTCCCGTAAATCCCGGGCTCGGCCCGTATAGTCGAATGTATACAAAGAAAGTACCCAGGGAGTAAACTCATTTCCGAACGATTTTTAAAATTATTTTTTCACCACTAAAACCCATGAGACTTGTAGTTTTCAAAAATATTTTCATTTTTGATGAGACGCCGAATGAAAGCAGTTTAATCGCCGGCAAACGAAAACCCGCGATTTCCCGTAAATCCCGGGCTCGGCCCGTATAGTCGAATGTATACAAAGAAAGTACCCAGGGAGTAAACTCATTTCCGAACGATTTTTAAAATTATTTTTTCACCACTAAAACCCATGAGACTTGTAGTTTTCAAAATATTTTCATTTTTGATGAGACGCCGAATGAAAGCAGTTTAATCGCCGGCAAACGAAAACCCGCGATTTCCCGTAAATCCCGGGCTCGGCCCGTATAGTCGAATGTATACAAAGAAAGTACCCAGGGAGTAAACTCATTTCCGAACGATTTTTAAAATTATTTTTTCACCACTAAAACCCATGAGACTTGTAGTTTTCAAAAATATTTTCATTTTTGATGAGACGCGCCGAATGAAAGCAGTTTAATCGCCGGCAAACGAAAACCCGCGATTTCCCGTAAATCCCGGGCTCGGCCCGTATAGTCGAATGTATACAAAGAAAGTACCCAGGGAGTAAACTCATTTCCGAACGATTTTTAAAATTATTTTTTCACCACTAAAACCCATGAGACTTGTAGTTTTCAAAAATATTTTCATTTTTGATGAGACGCCGAATGAAAGCAGTTTAATCGCCGGCAAACGAAAACCCGCGATTTCCCGTAAATCCCGGGCTCGGCCCGTATAGTCGAATGTATACAAAGAAAGTACCCAGGGAGTAAACTCATTTCCGAACGATTTTTAAAATTATTTTTTCACCACTAAAACCCATGAGACTTGTAGTTTTCAAAAATATTTTCATTTTTGATGAGACGCCGAATGAAAGCAGTTTAATCGCCGGCAAACGAAAACCCGCGATTTCCCGTAAATCCCGGGCTCGGCCCGTATAGTCGAATGTATACAAAGAAAGTACCCAGGGAGTAAACTCATTTCCCGAACGATTTTTAAAATTATTTTTTCACCACTAAAACCCATGAGACTTGTAGTTTTCAAAAATATTTTCATTTTTGATGAGACGCCGAATGAAAGCAGTTTAATCGCCGGCAAACGAAAACCCGCGATTTCCCGTAAATCCCGGGCTCGGCCCGTATGGTCGAATGTATACAAAGAAAGTACCCAGGGAGTAAACTCATTTCCCGAACGATTTTTAAAATTATTTTTTCACCACTAAAACCCATGAGACTTGTAGTTTTCAAAAATATTTTCATTTTTGATGAGACGCCGAATGAAAGCAGTTTAATCGCCGGCAAACGAAAACCCGCGATTTCCCGTAAATCCCGGGCTCGGCCCGTATAGTCGAATGTATACAAAGAAAGTACCCAGGGAGTAAACTCATTTCCCGAACGATTTTTAAAATTATTTTTTCACCACTAAAACCCATGAGACTTGTAGTTTTCAAAAATATTTTCATTTTTGATGAGACGCCGAATGAAAGCAGTTTAATCGCCGGCAAACGAAAACCCGCGATTTCCCGTAAATCCCGGCTCGGCCCGTATAGTCGAATGTATACAAAGAAAGTACCCAGGGAGTAAACTCATTTCCCGAACGATTTTTAAAATTATTTTTTCACCACTAAAACCCATGAGACTTGTAGTTTTCAAAATATTTTCATTTTTGATGAGACGCCGAATGAAAGCAGTTTAATCGCCGGCAAACGAAAACCCGCGATTTCCCGTAAATCCCGGGCTCGGCCCGTATAGTCGAATGTATACAAAGAAAGTACCCAGGGAGTAAACTCATTTCCCGAACGATTTTTAAAATTATTTTTTCACCACTAAAACCCATGAGACTTGTAGTTTTCAAAATATTTTCATTTTTGATGAGACGCTGAATGAAAGCAGTTTAATCGCCGGCAAACGAAAACCCGCGATTTCCCGTAAATCCCGGGCTCGGCCCGTATAGTCGAATGTATACAAAGAAAGTACCCAGGGAGTAAACTCATTTCCCGAACGATTTTTAAAATTATTTTTTCACCACTAAAACCCATGAGACTTGTAGTTTTCAAAAATATTTTCATTTTTGATGAGACGCCGAATGAAAGCAGTTTAATCGCCGGCAAACGAAAACCCGCGATTTCCCGTAAATCCCGGGCTCGGCCCGTATAGTCGAATGTATACAAAGAAAGTACCCAGGGAGTAAACTCATTTCCCGAACGATTTTTAAAATTATTTTTTCACCACTAAAACCCATGAGACTTGTAGTTTTCAAAAATATTTTCATTTTTGATGAGACGCCGAATGAAAGCAGTTTAATCGCCGGCAAACGAAAACCCGCGATTTCCCGTAAATCCCGGGCTCGGCCCGTATAGTCGAATGTATACAAAGAAAGTACCCAGGGAGTAAACTCATTTCCCGAACGATTTTTAAAATTATTTTTTCACCACTAAAACCCATGAGACTTGTAGTTTTCAAAAATATTTTCATTTTTGATGAGACGCCGAATGAAAGCAGTTTAATCGCCGGCAAACGAAAACCCGCGATTTCCCGTAAATCCCGGGCTCGGCCCGTATAGTCGAATGTATACAAAGAAAGTACCCAGGGAGTAAACTCATTTCCCGAACGATTTTTAAAATTATTTTTTCACCACTAAAACCCATGAGACTTGTAGTTTTCAAAAATATTTTCATTTTTGATGAGACGCCGAATGAAAGCAGTTTAATCGCCGGCAAACGAAAACCCGCGATTTCCCGTAAATCCCGGGCTCGGCCCGTATAGTCGAATGTATACAAAGAAAGTACCCAGGGAGTAAACTCATTTCCCGAACGATTTTTAAAATTATTTTTTCACCACTAAAACCCATGAGACTTGTAGTTTTCAAAAATATTTTCATTTTTGATGAGACGCCGAATGAAAGCAGTTTAATCGCCGGCAAACGAAAACCCGCGATTTCCCGTAAATCCCGGGCTCGGCCTGTATATTCGAATGTATACAAAGAAAGTACCCAGGGAGTAAACTCATTTCCCGAACGATTTTTAAAATTATTTTTTCACCACTAAAACCCATGAGACTTGTAGTTTTCAAAATATTTTCATTTTTGATGAGACGCCGAATGAAAGCAGTTTAATCGCCGGCAAACGAAAACCCGCGATTTCCCGTAAATCCCGGGCTCGGCCCGTATAGTCGAATGTATACAAAGAAAGTACCCAGGGAGTAAACTCATTTCCGAACGATTTTTAAAATTATTTTTCACCACTAAAACCCATGAGACTTGTAGTTTTCAAAAATTTTTCATTTTTGATGAGACGCCGAATGAAAGCAGTTTAATCGCCGGCAAACGAAAACCCGCGATTTCCCGTAAATCCCGGGCTCGGCCCGTATAGTCGAATGTATACAAAGAAAGTACCCAGGGAGTAAACTCATTTCCGAACGATTTTTAAAATTATTTTTTCACCACTAAAACCCATGAGACTTGTAGTTTTCAAAAATATTTTCATTTTTCATGAGACGCCGAATGAAAGCAGTTTAATCGCCGGCAAACGAAAACTCGCGATTTCCCGTAAATCCTGGGCTCGGTCCCTATAGTCTAATGTATACAAAGAAAGTACCCAGGGAGTAAACTCATTTCCCGGAATATTTTTAAAATTATTTTTTCACCACTAAAACCCATGAGACTTGTAGTTTACAAAAATTTTTCATTTTTGATGAGACGCCGAATGAAAGCAGTTTAATCGCCGGCAAACGAAAACCCGCGATTTCCCGTAAATCCCGGGCTCGGCCCGTATAGTCGAATGTATACAAAGAAAGTACCCAGGGAGTAAACTCATTTCCCGAACGATTTTTAAAATTATTTTTCACCACTAAAACCCATGAGACTTGTAGTTTTCAAAAATATTTTCATTTTTGATGAGACGCCGAATGAAAGCAGTTTAATCGCCGGCAAACGAAAACCCGCGATTTCCCGTAAATCCCGGGCTCGGCCCGTATAGTCGAATGTATACAAAGAAAGTACCCAGGGAGTAAACTCATTTCCGAACGATTTTTAAAATTATTTTTTCACCACTAAAACCCATGAGACTTGTAGTTTTCAAAAATATTTTCATTTTTGATGAGACGCCGAATGAAAGCAGTTTAATCGCCGGCAAACGAAAACCCGCGATTTCCCGTAAATCCCGGGCTCGGCCCGTATAGTCGAATGTATACAAAGAAAGTACCCAGGGAGTAAACTCATTTCCCGAACGATTTTTAAAATTATTTTTTCACCACTAAAACCCATGAGACTTGTAGTTTTCAAAAATATTTTCATTTTTGATGAGACGCCGAATGAAAGCAGTTTAATCGCCGGCAAACGAAAACCCGCGATTTCCCGTAAATCCCGGGCTCGGCCCGTATAGTCGAATGTATACAAAGAAAGTACCCAGGGAGTAAACTCATTTCCCGAACGATTTTTAAAATTATTTTTTCACCACTAAAACCCATGAGACTTGTAGTTTTCAAAAATATTTTCATTTTTGATGAGACGCCGAATGAAAGCAGTTTAATCGCCGGCAAACGAAAACCCGCGATTTCCCGTAAATCCCGGGCTCGGCCCGTATAGTCGAATGTATACAAAGAAAGTACCCAGGGAGTAAACTCATTTCCCGAACGATTTTTAAAATTATTTTTTCACCACTAAAACCCATGAGACTTGTAGTTTTCAAAAATATTTTCATTTTTGATGAGACGCCGAATGAAAGCAGTTTAATCGCCGGCAAACGAAAACCCGCGATTTCCCGTAAATCCCGGGCTCGGCCCGTATAGTCGAATGTATACAAAGAAAGTACCCAGGGAGTAAACTCATTTCCCGAACGATTTTTAAAATTATTTTTTCACCACTAAAACCCATGAGACTTGTAGTTTTCAAAAATATTTTCATTTTTGTCAGACCCCGAATGAAAGCAGTTTAATCGCTGACAAACGAAAACCCGCGATTTCCGTAAATCCCGGCCTCGGCCCGTAAAGTCGAATGCATACAAAGAAAGTACCCAGGGAGTAAACTCAATTCCCGAACGATTTTCAAAATTATTTTTTCACCACTAAAACCCATGAGACTTGTAGTTTTCAAAAATTTTCATTTTTGATGAGACGCCGAATGAAAGCAGTTTAATCGCCGGCAAACGAAAACCCGCGATTTCCCGTAAATCCCGGGCTCGGCCCGTATAGTCGAATGTATACAAAGAAAGTACCCAGGGAGTAAACTCATTTCCGAACGATTTTTAAAATTATTTTTTCACCACTAAAACCCATGAGACTTGTAGTTTTCAAAAATATTTTCATTTTTGATGAGACGCCGAATGAAAGCAGTTTAATCGCCGGCAAACGAAAACCCGCGATTTCCCGTAAATCCCGGGCTCGGCCCGTATAGTCGAATGTATACAAAGAAAGTACCCAGGGAGTAAACTCATTTCCGAACGATTTTTAAAATTATTTTTTCACCACTAAAACCCATGAGACTTGTAGTTTTCAAAAATATTTTCATTTTTGATGAGACGCCGAATGAAAGCAGTTTAATCGCCGGCAAACGAAAACCCGCGATTTCCCGTAAATCCCGGGCTCGGCCCGTATAGTCGAATGTATACAAAGAAAGTACCCAGGGAGTAAACTCATTTCCCGAACGATTTTTAAAATTATTTTTTCACCACTAAAACCCATGAGACTTGTAGTTTTCAAAAATATTTTCATTTTTGATGAGACGCCGAATGAAAGCAGTTTAATCGCCGGCAAACGAAAACCCGCGATTTCCCGTAAATCCCGGGCTCGGCCCGTATAGTCGAATGTATACAAAGAAAGTACCCAGGGAGTAAACTCATTTCCCGAACGATTTTTAAAATTATTTTTTCACCACTAAAACCCATGAGACTTGTAGTTTTCAAAAATATTTTCATTTTTGATGAGACGCCGAATGAAAGCAGTTTAATCGCCGGCAAACGAAAACCCGCGATTTCCCGTAAATCCCGGGCTCGGCCCGTATAGTCGAATGTATACAAAGAAAGTACCCAGGGAGTAAACTCATTTCCCGAACGATTTTTAAAATTATTTTTTCACCACTAAAACCCATGAGACTTGTAGTTTTCAAAAATATTTTCATTTTTGATGAGACGCCGAATGAAAGCAGTTTAATCGCCGGCAAACGAAAACCCGCGATTTCCCGTAAATCCCGGGCTCGGCCCGTATAGTCGAATGTATACAAAGAAAGTACCCAGGGAGTAAACTCATTTCCCGAACGATTTTTAAAATTATTTTTTCACCACTAAAACCCATGAGACTTGTAGTTTTCAAATATTTTCATTTTTGATGAGACGCCGAATGAAAGCAGTTTAATCGCCGGCAAACGAAAACCCGCGATTTCCCGTAAATCCCGGGCTCGGCCCGTATAGTCGAATGTATACAAAGAAAGTACCCAGGGAGTAAACTCATTTCCCGAACGATTTTTAAAATTATTTTTTCACCACTAAAACCCATGAGACTTGTAGTTTTCAAAAATATTTTCATTTTTGATGAGACGCCGAATGAAAGCAGTTTAGTCGCCGGCAAACGAAAACCCGCGGTTTCCCGTAAATCCCGGGCTCGGCCCGTATAGTCGAATGTATACAAAGAAAGTACCCAGGGAGTAAACTCATTTCCGAACGATTTTTAAAATTATTTTTTCACCACTGAAACCCATGAGACTTGTAGTTTTCAAAAATATTTTTATTTTTGATGAGACGCCGAATGAAAGCAGTTTAATCGCCGGCAAACGAAAACCCGCGATTTCCCGTAAATCCCGGGCTCGGCCCGTATAGTCGAATGTATACAAAGAAAGTACCCAGGGAGTAAACTCATTTCCCGAACGATTTTTAAAATTATTTTTTCACCACTAAAACCCATGAGACTTGTAGTTTTCAAAAATTTTTCATTTTTGATGAGACGCCGAATGAAAGCAGTTTAATCGCCGGCAAACGAAAACCCGCGATTTCCCGTAAATCCCGGGCTCGGCCCGTATAGTCGAATGTATACAAAGAAAGTACCCAGGGAGTAAACTCATTTCCCGAACGATTTTTAAAATTATTTTTTCACCACTAAAACCCATGAGACTTGTAGTTTTCAAAATATTTTCATTTTTGATGAGACGCCGAATGAAAGCAGTTTAATCGCCGGCAAACGAAAACCCGCGATTTCCCGTAAATCCCGGGCTCGGCCCGTATAGTCGAATGTATACAAAGAAAGTACCCAGGGAGTAAACTCATTTCCCGAACGATTTTTAAAATTATTTTTTCACCACTAAAACCCATGAGACTTGTAGTTTTCAAAAATATTTTCATTTTTGATGAGACGCCGAATGAAAGCAGTTTAATCGCCGGCAAACGAAAACCCGCGATTTCCCGTAAATCCCGGGCTCGGCCCGTATAGTCGAATGTATACAAAGAAAGTACCCAGGGAGTAAACTCATTTCCCGAACGATTTTTAAAATTATTTTTTCACCACTAAAACCCATGAGACTTGTAGTTTTCAAAAATATTTTCATTTTTGATGAGACGCCGAATGAAAGCAGTTTAATCGCCGGCAAACGAAAACCCGCGATTTCCCGTAAATCCCGGGCTCGGCCCGTATAGTCGAATGTATACAAAGAAAGTACCCAGGGAGTAAACTCATTTCCCGAACGATTTTTAAAATTATTTTTTCACCACTAAAACCCATGAGACTTGTAGTTTTCAAAATATTTTCATTTTTGATGAGACGCCGAATGAAAGCAGTTTAATCGCCGGCAAACGAAAACCCGCGATTTCCCGTAAATCCCGGGCTCGGCCCGTATAGTCGAATGTATACAAAGAAAGTACCCAGGGAGTAAACTCATTTCCGAACGATTTTTAAAATTATTTTTCACCACTAAAACCCATGAGACTTGTAGTTTTCAAAAATTTTTCATTTTTGATGAGACGCCGAATGAAAGCAGTTTAATCGCCGGCAAACGAAAACCCGCGATTTCCCGTAAATCCCGGGCTCGGCCCGTATAGTCGAATGTATACAAAGAAAGTACCCAGGGAGTAAACTCATTTCCCGAACGATTTTTAAAATTATTTTTTCACCACTAAAACCCATGAGACTTGTAGTTTTCAAAATATTTTCATTTTTGATGAGACGCCGAATGAAAGCAGTTTAATCGCCGGCAAACGAAAACCCGCGATTTCCCGTAAATCCCGGGCTCGGCCCGTATAGTCGAATGTATACAAAGAAAGTACCCAGGGAGTAAACTCATTTCCCGAACGATTTTTAAAATTATTTTTTCACCACTAAAACCCATGAGACTTGTAGTTTTCAAAAATGTTTTCATTTTTGATGAGACGCCGAATGAAAGCAGTTTAATCGCCGGCAAACGAAAACCCGCGATTTCCCGTAAATCCCGGGCTCGGCCCGTATAGTCGAATGTATACAAAGAAAGTACCCAGGGAGTAAACTCATTTCCCGAACGATTTTTAAAATTATTTTTTCACCACTAAAACCCATGAGACTTGTAGTTTTCAAAAATATTTTCATTTTTGATGAGACGCCGAATGAAAGCAGTTTAATCGCCGGCAAACGAAAACCCGCGATTTCCCGTAAATCCCGGGCTCGGCCCGTATAGTCGAATGTATACAAAGAAAGTACCCAGGGAGTAAACTCATTTCCCGAACGATTTTTAAAATTATTTTTTCACCACTAAAACCCATGAGACTTGTAGTTTTCAAAAATTTTTCATTTTTGATGAGACGCCGAATGAAAGCAGTTTAATCGCCGGCAAACGAAAACCCGCGATTTCCCGTAAATCCCGGGCTCGGCCCGTATAGTCGAATGTATACAAAGAAAGTACCCAGGGAGTAAACTCATTTCCCGAACGATTTTTAAAATTATTTTTTCACCACTAAAACCCATGAGACTTGTAGTTTTCAAAAATTTTTCATTTTTGATGAGACGCCGAATGAAAGCAGTTTAATCGCCGGCAAACGAAAACCCGCGATTTCCCGTAAATCCCGGGCTCGGCCCGTATAGTCGAATGTATACAAAGAAAGTACCCAGGGAGTAAACTCATTTCCGAACGATTTTTAAAATTATTTTTTCACCACTAAAACCCATGAGACTTGTAGTTTTCAAAAATATTTTCATTTTTGATGAGACGCCGAATGAAAGCAGTTTAATCGCCGGCAAACGAAAACCCGCGATTTCCCGTAAATCCCGGGCTCGGCCCGTATAGTCGAATGTATACAAAGAAAGTACCCAGGGAGTAAACTCATTTCCCGAACGATTTTTAAAATTATTTTTTCACCACTAAAACCCATGAGACTTGTAGTTTTCAAAAATATTTTCATTTTTGATGAGACGCCGAATGAAAGCAGTTTAATCGCCGGCAAACGAAAACCCGCGATTTCCCGTAAATCCCGGGCTCGGCCCGTATAGTCGAATGTATACAAAGAAAGTACCCAGGGAGTAAACTCATTTCCCGAACGATTTTTAAAATTATTTTTTCACCACTAAAACCCATGAGACTTGTAGTTTTCAAAAATATTTTCATTTTTGATGAGACGCCGAATGAAAGCAGTTTAATCGCCGGCAAACGAAAACCCGCGATTTCCCGTAAATCCCGGGCTCGGCCCGTATAGTCGAATGTATACAAAGAAAGTACCCAGGGAGTAAACTCATTTCCCGAACGATTTTTAAAATTATTTTTCACCACTAAAACCCATGAGACTTGTAGTTTTCAAAATATTTTCATTTTTGATGAGACGCCGAATGAAAGCAGTTTAATCGCCGACAAACGAAAACCCGCGATTTCCCGTAAATCCCGGGCTCGGCCCGTATAGTCGAATGTATACAAAGAAAGTACCCAGGGAGTAAACTCATTTCCCGAACGATTTTTAAAATTATTTTTTCACCCTAAAACCCATGAGACTTGTAGTTTTCAAAAATATTTTCATTTTTGATGAGACGCCGAATGAAAGCAGTTTAATCGCCGACAAACGAAAACCCGCGATTTCCCGTAAATCCCGGGCTCGGCCCGTATAGTCGAATGTATACAAAGAAAGTACCCAGGGAGTAAACTCATTTCCCGAACGATTTTTAAAATTATTTTTCACCACTAAAACCCATGAGACTTGTAGTTTTCAAAAATATTTTCATTTTTGATGAGACGCCGAATGAAAGCAGTTTAATCGCCGGCAAACGAAAACCCGCGATTTCCCGTAAATCCCGGGCTCGGCCCGTATAGTCGAATGTATACAAAGAAAGTACCCAGGGAGTAAACTCATTTCCCGAACGATTTTTAAAATTATTTTTTCACCACTAAAACCCATGAGACTTGTAGTTTTCAAAAATATTTTCATTTTTGATGAGACGCCGAATGAAAGCAGTTTAATCGCCGACAAACGAAAACCCGCGATTTCCCGTAAATCCCGGGCTCGGCCCGTATAGTCGAATGTATACAAAGAAAGTACCCAGGGAGTAAACTCATTTCCCGAACGATTTTTAAAATTATTTTTCACCACTAAAACCCATGAGACTTGTAGTTTTCAAAAATATTTTCATTTTTGATGAGACGCCGAATGAAAGCAGTTTAATCGCCGGCAAACGAAAACCCGCGATTTCCCGTAAATCCCGGGCTCGGCCCGTATAGTCGAATGTATACAAAGAAAGTACCCAGGGAGTAAACTCATTTCCCGAACGATTTTTAAAATTATTTTTCACCACTAAAACCCATGAGACTTGTAGTTTTCAAAAATTTTTCATTTTTGATGAGACGCCGAATGAAAGCAGTTTAATCGCCGAAACGAAAACCCGCGATTTCCCGTAAATCCCGGGCTCGGCCCGTATAGTCGAATGTATACAAAGAAAGTACCCAGGGAGTAAACTCATTTCCCGAACGATTTTTAAAATTATTTTTTCACCACTAAAACCCATGAGACTTGTAGTTTTCAAAAATATTTTCATTTTTGATGAGACGCCGAATGAAAGCAGTTTAATCGCCGACAAACGAAAACCCGCGATTTCCCGTAAATCCCGGGCTCGGCCCGTATAGTCGAATGTATACAAAGAAAGTACCCAGGGAGTAAACTCATTTCCCGAACGATTTTTAAAATTATTTTTTCACCACTAAAACCCATGAGACTTGTAGTTTTCAAAAATATTTTCATTTTTGATGAGACGCCGAATGAAAGCAGTTTAATCGCCGGCAAACGAAAACCCGCGATTTCCCGTAAATCCCGGGCTCGGCCCGTATAGTCGAATGTATACAAAGAAAGTACCCAGGGAGTAAACTCATTTCCGAACGATTTTTAAATTATTTTTCACCACTAAAACCCATGAGACTTGTAGTTTTCAAAAATGTTTTCATTTTTGATGAGACGCCGAATGAAAGCAGTTTAATCGCCGGCAACAAACGAAAACCCGCGATTTCCCGTAAATCCCGGGCTCGGCCCGTATAGTCGAATGTATACAAAGAAAGTACCCAGGGAGTAAACTCATTTCCCGAACGATTTTTAAAATTATTTTTCACCACTAAAACCCATGAGACTTGTAGTTTTCAAAAATATTTTCATTTTTGATGAGACGCCGAATGAAAGCAGTTTAATCGCCGAAACGAAAACCCGCGATTTCCCGTAAATCCCGGGCTCGGCCCGTATAGTCGAATGTATACAAAGAAAGTACCCAGGAGTAAACTCATTTCCCGAACGATTTTTAAAATTATTTTTTCACCACTAAAACCCATGAGACTTGTAGTTTTCAAAAATATTTTCATTTTTGATGAGACGCCGAATGAAAGCAGTTTAATCGCCGACAAACGAAAACCCGCGATTTCCCGTAAATCCCGGCTCGGCCCGTATAGTCGAATGTATACAAAGAAAGTACCCAGGGAGTAAACTCATTTCCGAACGATTTTAAAATTATTTTTTCACCACTAAAACCCATGAGACTTGTAGTTTTCAAAAATATTTTCATTTTTGATGAGACGCCGAATGAAAGCAGTTTAATCGCCGGCAAACGAAAACCCGCGATTTCCCGTAAATCCCGGGCTCGGCCCGTATAGTCGAATGTATACAAAGAAAGTACCCAGGGAGTAAACTCATTTCCCGAACGATTTTTAAAATTATTTTTTCACCACTAAAACCCATGAGACTTGTAGTTTTCAAAATATTTTCATTTTTGATGAGACGCCGAATGAAAGCAGTTTAATCGCCGACAAACGAAAACCCGCGATTTCCCGTAAATCCCGGGCTCGGCCCGTATAGTCGAATGTATACAAAGAAAGTCCCAGGGAGTAAACTCATTTCCCGAACGATTTTTAAAATTATTTTTTCACCACTAAACCCATGAGACTTGTAGTTTTCAAAAATTTTTCATTTTTGATGAGACGCCGAATGAAAGCAGTTTAATCGCCGGCAAACGAAAACCCGCGATTTCCGTAAATCCCGGCTCCCGTATGTCGAATGTCTACAAAGAAAGTACCCAGGGAGTAAACTCATTTCCGAACGATTTTTAAAATTATTTTTCACCACTAAAACCCATGAGACTTGTAGTTTTCAAAAATATTTTCATTTTTGATGAGACGCCGAATGAAAGCAGTTTAATCGCGACAAACGAAAACCCGCGATTTCCCGTAAATCCCGGGCTCGGCCCGTATAGTCGAATGTATACAAAGAAAGTACCCAGGGAGTAAACTCATTTCCCGAACGATTTTTAAAATTATTTTTTCACCACTAAAACCCATGAAACTTGTAGTTTTCAAAAATATTTTCATTTTTGATGAGACGCCAATGAAAGCAGTTTAATCGCCGGCAAACGAAAACCCGC
>JASGCC010002531.1:0-27996 GCA_030067915.1 Hydractinia echinata
AAGAGAGAGATATTCTTCTTCTTAATTTCATAATTGGCTGGAACTCAGCGATTACACTGGCGCTGTGGTAGCGCTTTATTTAAAATTTATTTAAAATAAAGTGTCATTTTTTTACTGTGGGACCAATCCTAGCCGTTAAGCGCGCGCTGAAGAAATAGAGACAGTTTCAAAACTACATTTCATTGACTTTCTAACGTAATCAGTCCGTTTGAGTTACAACGGTTGCGTCACATATTCGTACCAACATGTATTTAGCGATATTTTTCTGACATTACTAGGTTCATCGCTTTTAACAGTGAAACGATTGACTGTGGGAACTTAATTGAACTGATTTTGGACTTTGACCTTATAAATGTGATAAATGAGACAATTGGACTCCAAGAATAACATTCTTCATTAATTTGACATGATTGCTGGAACTCAGCAATTACACTGGGCGCTGGTGGTAGCGCTTTATTTAAAAATTTAGATAAATAAGTCATTTTTTTACTGTGGGACCAATCCTAGCCGTTAGCGCGCGCTGAAGAAAATAGAGACAGTTTCAAAAACTACATTTCATTGACTTTTCTAACGGTATCAGTCCGTTTGAGTTACAACGGTTGCGTCACATATTCGTACCACATGTATTTAGCGATATTTTTCTGATATTACTAGGTTGCATCGCTTTTAACAGTGAAACGATTGACTGTGGGACTTAATTGAACTGATTTTGGACTTTGACCTTATAAATGTGATAAATGAGACCAATTGGACTCCAAGAAATAACATTCTTCTTAATTTGACATGATTGCTGGAACTCAGCAATTACACTGGGCGCTGTGGTAGCCTTTATTTTAAAAATTAGATAAATAAGTCATTTTTTACTGTGGGACCAATCCTAGCCGTTAGCGCGCGCTGAAGAAATAGAGGACAGTTTCAAAAACTACATTTCATTGACTTTAGGTTCCGTTTAACGGTATCATCGTTGAGTTACAACGGTTGCGTCACATATTCGTACCAACATGTATTTAGCGATATTTTTCTGATATTACTAGGTTGCATCGCTTTTAACAGTGAAACGATTGACTGTGGGACTTAATTGAACTGATTTTGGACTTTGACCTTATAAATGTGATAAATGAGACAATTGGACTCCAAGAAATAACATTCTTCTTAATTTGACATGATTGCTGGAACTCAGCGATTACACTGGGCGCTGTGGTAGCGCTTTATTTAAAAATTTAGATAAATAAGTCATTTTTTACTGTGGGACCAATCCTAGCCGTTAGCGCGCGCTGAAGAAATAGAGACAGTTTCAAAACTACATTTCATTGACTTTCTAACGGTATCAGTCCGTTTGAGTTACAACGGTTGCGTCACATATTCGTACCAACATGTATTTAGCGATATTTTTCTGATATTACTAGGTTGCATCGCTTTTAACAGTGAAACGATTGACTGTGGGACTTAATTGAACTGATTTTGGACTTTGACCTTATAAATGTGATAAATGAGACAATTGGACTCCAAGAAATAACATTCTTCTTAATTTGACATGATTGCTGGAACTCAGCAATTACACTGGGCGCTGTGGTAGCGCTTTATTTAAAAATTTAGATAAATAAGTCATTTTTTACTGTGGGACCAATCCTAGCCGTTAGCGCGCGCTGAAGAAATAGAGACAGTTTTCAAAAACTACATTTCATTGACTTTCTAACGGTATCAGTCCGTTTGAGTTACAACGGTTGCGTCACATATTCGTACCAACATGTATTTAGCGATATTTTTCTGATATTACTAGGTTGCATCGCTTTTAACAGTGAAACGATTGACTGTGGGACTTAATTGAACTGATTTTGGACTTTGACCTTATAAATGTGATAAATGAGACAATTGGACTCCAAGAAATAACATTCTTCTTAATTTGACATGATTGCTGGAACTCAGCGATTACACTGGGCGCTGTGGTAGCGCTTTATTTAAAAATTTAGATAAATAAGTCATTTTTTACTGTGGGACCAATCCTAGCCGTTAGCGCGCGCTGAAGAAATAGAGACAGTTTCAAAAACTACATTTCATTGACTTTCTAACGGTATCAGTCCGTTTGAGTTACAACGGTTGCGTCACATATTCGTACCAACATGTATTTAGCGATATTTTTCTGATATTACTAGGTTGCATCGCTTTTAACAGTGAAACGATTGACTGTGGGACTTAATTGAACTGATTTTGGACTTTGACCTTATAAATGTGATAAATGAGACAATTGGACTCCAAGAAATAACATTCTTCTTAATTTGACATGATTGCTGGAACTCAGCGAATTACACTGGGCGCTGTGGTAGCGCTTTATTTAAAAATTTAGATAAATAAGTCATTTTTTACTGTGGGACCAATCCTAGCCGTTAGCGCGCGCTGAAGAAATAGAGACAGTTTCAAAAACTACATTTCATTGACTTTCTAACGGTATCAGTCCGTTTGAGTTACAACGGTTGCGTCACATATTCGTACCAACATGTATTTAGCGATATTTTTCTGATATTACTAGGTTGCATCGCTTTTAACAGTGAAACGATTGACTGTGGGACTTAATTGAACTGATTTTGGACTTTGACCTTATAAATGTGATAAATGAGACAATTGGACTCCAAGAAATAACATTCTTCTTAATTTGACATGATTGCTGGAACTCAGCGATTACACTGGGCGCTGTGGTAGCGCTTTATTTAAAAATTTAGATAAATAAGTCATTTTTTACTGTGGGACCAATCCTAGCCGTTAGCGCGCGCTGAAGAAATAGAGACAGTTTCAAAAACTACATTTCATTGACTTTCTAACGGTATCAGTCCGTTTGAGTTACAACGGTTGCGTCACATATTCGTACCAACATGTATTTAGCGATATTTTTCTGATATTACTAGGTTGCATCGCTTTTAACAGTGAAACGATTGACTGTGGGACTTAATTGAACTGATTTTGGACTTTGACCTTATAAATGTGATAAATGAGACAATTGGACTCCAAGAAATAACATTCTTCTTAATTTGACATGATTGCTGGAACTCAGCGATTACACTGGGCGCTGTGGTAGCGCTTTATTTAAAAATTTAGATAAATAAGTCATTTTTTACTGTGGGACCAATCCTAGCCGTTAGCGCGCGCTGAAGAAATAGAGACAGTTTCAAAAACTACATTTCATTGACTTTCTAACGGTATCAGTCCGTTTGAGTTACAACGGTTGCGTCACATATTCGTACCAACATGTATTTAGCGATATTTTTCTGATATTACTAGGTTGCATCGCTTTTAACAGTGAAACGATTGACTGTGGGACTTAATTGAACTGATTTTGGACTTTGACCTTATAAATGTGATAAATGAGACAATTGGACTCCAAGAAATAACATTCTTCTTAATTTGACATGATTGCTGGAACTCAGCGATTACACTGGGCGCTGTGGTAGCGCTTTATTTAAAAATTTAGATAAATAAGTCATTTTTTACTGTGGGACCAATCCTAGCCGTTAGCGCGCGCTGAAGAAATAGAGACAGTTTCAAAAACTACATTTCATTGACTTTCTAACGGTATCAGTCCGTTTGAGTTACAACGGTTGCGTCACATATTCGTACCAACATGTATTTAGCGATATTTTTCTGATATTACTAGGTTGCATCGCTTTTAACAGTGAAACGATTGACTGTGGGACTTAATTGAACTGATTTTGGACTTTGACCTTATAAATGTGATAAATGAGACAATTGGACTCCAAGAAATAACATTCTTCTTAATTTGACATGATTGCTGGAACTCAGCGATTACACTGGGCGCTGTGGTAGCGCTTTATTTAAAAATTTAGATAAATAAGTCATTTTTTACTGTGGGACCAATCCTAGCCGTTAGCGCGCGCTGAAGAAATAGAGACAGTTTCAAAAACTACATTTCATTGACTTTCTAACGGTATCAGTCCGTTTGAGTTACAACGGTTGCGTCACATATTCGTACCAACATGTATTTAGCGATATTTTTCTGATATTACTAGGTTGCATCGCTTTTAACAGTGAAACGATTGACTGTGGGACTTAATTGAACTGATTTTGGACTTTGACCTTATAAATGTGATAAATGAGACAATTGGACTCCAAGAAATAACATTCTTCTTAATTTGACATGATTGCTGGAACTCAGCGATTACACTGGGCGCTGTGGTAGCGCTTTATTTAAAAATTTAGATAAATAAGTCATTTTTTACTGTGGGACCAATCCTAGCCGTTAGCGCGCGCTGAAGAAATAGAGACAGTTTCAAAAACTACATTTCATTGACTTTCTAACGGTATCAGTCCGTTTGAGTTACAACGGTTGCGTCACATATTCGTACCAACATGTATTTAGCGATATTTTTCTGATATTACTAGGTTGCATCGCTTTTAACAGTGAAACGATTGACTGTGGGACTTAATTGAACTGATTTTGGACTTTGACCTTATAAATGTGATAAATGAGACAATTGGACTCCAAGAAATAACATTCTTCTTAATTTGACATGATTGCTGGAACTCAGCAATTACACTGGGCGCTGTGGTAGCGCTTTATTTAAAAATTTAGATAAATAAGTCATTTTTTACTGTGGGACCAATCCTAGCCGTTAGCGCGCGCTGAAGAAATAGAGACAGTTTCAAAAACTACATTTCATTGACTTTCTAACGGTATCAGTCCGTTTGAGTTACAACGGTTGCGTCACATATTCGTACCAACATGTATTTAGCGATATTTTTCTGATATTACTAGGTTGCATCGCTTTTAACAGTGAAACGATTGACTGTGGGACTTAATTGAACTGATTTTGGACTTTGACCTTATAAATGTGATAAATGAGACAATTGGACTCCAAGAAATAACATTCTTCTTAATTTGACATGATTGCTGGAACTCAGCGATTACACTGGGCGCTGTGGTAGCGCTTTATTTAAAAATTTAGATAAATAAGTCATTTTTACTGTGGGACCAATCCTAGCCGTTAGCGCGCGCTGAAGAAATAGAGACAGTTTCAAAAACTACATTTCATTGACTTTCTAACGGTATCAGTCCGTTTGAGTTACAACGGTTGCGTCACATATTCGTACCAACATGTATTTAGCGATATTTTTCTGATATTACTAGGTTGCATCGCTTTTAACAGTGAAACGATTGACTGTGGGACTTAATTGAACTGATTTTGGACTTTGACCTTATAAATGTGATAAATGAGACAATTGGACTCCAAGAAATAACATTCTTCTTAATTTGACATGATTGCTGGAACTCAGCGATTACACTGGGCGCTGTGGTAGCGCTTTATTTAAAAATTTAGATAAATAAGTCATTTTTTACTGTGGGACCAATCCTAGCCGTTAGCGCGCGCTGAAGAAATAGAGACAGTTTCAAAAACTACATTTCATTGACTTTCTAACGGTATCAGTCCGTTTGAGTTACAACGGTTGCGTCACATATTCGTACCAACATGTATTTAGCGATATTTTTCTGATATTACTAGGTTGCATCGCTTTTAACAGTGAAACGATTGACTGTGGGACTTAATTGAACTGATTTTGGACTTTGACCTTATAAATGTGATAAATGAGACAATTGGACTCCAAGAAATAACATTCTTCTTAATTTGACATGATTGCTGGAACTCAGCGATTACACTGGGCGCTGTGGTAGCGCTTTATTTAAAAATTTAGATAAATAAGTCATTTTTTACTGTGGGACCAATCCTAGCCGTTAGCGCGCGCTGAAGAAATAGAGACAGTTTCAAAAACTACATTTCATTGACTTTCTAACGGTATCAGTCCGTTTGAGTTACAACGGTTGCGTCACATATTCGTACCAACATGTATTTAGCGATATTTTTCTGATATTACTAGGTTGCATCGCTTTTAACAGTGAAACGATTGACTGTGGGACTTAATTGAACTGATTTTGGACTTTGACCTTATAAATGTGATAAATGACACAATTGGACTCCAAGAAATAACATTCTTCTTAATTTGACATGATTGCTGGAACTCAGCGATTACACTGGGCGCTGTGGTAGCGCTTTATTTAAAAATTTAGATAAATAAGTCATTTTTTACTGTGGGACCAATCCTAGCCGTTAGCGCGCGCTGAAGAAATAGAGACAGTTTCAAAAACTACATTTCATTGACTTTCTAACGGTATCAGTCCGTTTGAGTTACAACGGTTGCGTCACATATTCGTACCAACATGTATTTAGCGATATTTTTCTGATATTACTAGGTTGCATCGCTTTTAACAGTGAAACGATTGACTGTGGGACTTAATTGAACTGATTTTGGACTTTGACCTTATAAATGTGATAAATGACACAATTGGACTCCAAGAAATAACATTCTTCTTAATTTGACATGATTGCTGGAACTCAGCGATTACACTGGGCGCTGTGGTAGCGCTTTATTTAAAAATTTAGATAAATAAGTCATTTTTTACTGTGGGACCAATCCTAGCCGTTAGCGCGCGCTGAAGAAATAGAGACAGTTTCAAAAACTACATTTCATTGACTTTCTAACGGTATCAGTCCGTTTGAGTTACAACGGTTGCGTCACATATTCGTACCAACATGTATTTAGCGATATTTTTCTGATATTACTAGGTTGCATCGCTTTTAACAGTGAAACGATTGACTGTGGGACTTAATTGAACTGATTTTGGACTTTGACCTTATAAATGTGATAAATGAGACAATTGGACTCCAAGAAATAACATTCTTCTTAATTTGACATGATTGCTGGAACTCAGCGATTACACTGGGCGCTGTGGTAGCGCTTTATTTAAAAATTTAGATAAATAAGTCATTTTTTACTGTGGGACCAATCCTAGCCGTTAGCGCGCGCTGAAGAAATAGAGACAGTTTCAAAAACTACATTTCATTGACTTTCTAACGGTATCAGTCCGTTTGAGTTACAACGGTTGCGTCACATATTCGTACCAACATGTATTTAGCGATATTTTTCTGATATTACTAGGTTGCATCGCTTTTAACAGTGAAACGATTGACTGTGGGACTTAATTGAACTGATTTTGGACTTTGACCTTATAAATGTGATAAATGACACAATTGGACTCCAAGAAATAACATTCTTCTTAATTTGACATGATTGCTGGAACTCAGCGATTACACTGGGCGCTGTGGTAGCGCTTTATTTAAAAATTTAGATAAATAAGTCATTTTTTACTGTGGGACCAATCCTAGCCGTTAGCGCGCGCTGAAGAAATAGAGACAGTTTCAAAAACTACATTTCATTGACTTTCTAACGGTATCAGTCCGTTTGAGTTACAACGGTTGCGTCACATATTCGTACCAACATGTATTTAGCGATATTTTTCTGATATTACTAGGTTGCATCGCTTTTAACAGTGAAACGATTGACTGTGGGACTTAATTGAACTGATTTTGGACTTTGACCTTATAAATGTGATAAATGACACAATTGGACTCCAAGAAATAACATTCTTCTTAATTTGACATGATTGCTGGAACTCAGCGATTACACTGGGCGCTGTGGTAGCGCTTTATTTAAAAATTTAGATAAATAAGTCATTTTTTACTGTGGGACCAATCCTAGCCGTTAGCGCGCGCTGAAGAAATAGAGACAGTTTCAAAAACTACATTTCATTGACTTTCTAACGGTATCAGTCCGTTTGAGTTACAACGGTTGCGTCACATATTCGTACCAACATGTATTTAGCGATATTTTTCTGATATTACTAGGTTGCATCGCTTTTAACAGTGAAACGATTGACTGTGGGACTTAATTGAACTGATTTTGGACTTTGACCTTATAAATGTGATAAATGAGACAATTGGACTCCAAGAAATAACATTCTTCTTAATTTGACATGATTGCTGGAACTCAGCGATTACACTGGGCGCTGTGGTAGCGCTTTATTTAAAAATTTAGATAAATAAGTCATTTTTTACTGTGGGACCAATCCTAGCCGTTAGCGCGCGCTGAAGAAATAGAGACAGTTTCAAAAACTACATTTCATTGACTTTCTAACGGTATCAGTCCGTTTGAGTTACAACGGTTGCGTCACATATTCGTACCAACATGTATTTAGCGATATTTTTCTGATATTACTAGGTTGCATCGCTTTTAACAGTGAAACGATTGACTGTGGGACTTAATTGAACTGATTTTGGACTTTGACCTTATAAATGTGATAAATGAGACAATTGGACTCCAAGAAATAACATTCTTCTTAATTTGACATGATTGCTGGAACTCAGCGATTACACTGGGCGCTGTGGTAGCGCTTTATTTAAAAATTTAGATAAATAAGTCATTTTTTACTGTGGGACCAATCCTAGCCGTTAGCGCGCGCTGAAGAAATAGAGACAGTTTCAAAAACTACATTTCATTGACTTTCTAACGGTATCAGTCCGTTTGAGTTACAACGGTTGCGTCACATATTCGTACCAACATGTATTTAGCGATATTTTTCTGATATTACTAGGTTGCATCGCTTTTAACAGTGAAACGATTGACTGTGGGACTTAATTGAACTGATTTTGGACTTTGACCTTATAAATGTGATAAATGACACAATTGGACTCCAAGAAATAACATTCTTCTTAATTTGACATGATTGCTGGAACTCAGCGATTACACTGGGCGCTGTGGTAGCGCTTTATTTAAAAATTTAGATAAATAAGTCATTTTTTACTGTGGGACCAATCCTAGCCGTTAGCGCGCGCTGAAGAAATAGAGACAGTTTCAAAAACTACATTTCATTGACTTTCTAACGGTATCAGTCCGTTTGAGTTACAACGGTTGCGTCACATATTCGTACCAACATGTATTTAGCGATATTTTTCTGATATTACTAGGTTGCATCGCTTTTAACAGTGAAACGATTGACTGTGGGACTTAATTGAACTGATTTTGGACTTTGACCTTATAAATGTGATAAATGAGACAATTGGACTCCAAGAAATAACATTCTTCTTAATTTGACATGATTGCTGGAACTCAGCGATTACACTGGGCGCTGTGGTAGCGCTTTATTTAAAAATTTAGATAAATAAGTCATTTTTTACTGTGGGACCAATCCTAGCCGTTAGCGCGCGCTGAAGAAATAGAGACAGTTTCAAAAACTACATTTCATTGACTTTCTAACGGTATCAGTCCGTTTGAGTTACAACGGTTGCGTCACATATTCGTACCAACATGTATTTAGCGATATTTTTCTGATATTACTAGGTTGCATCGCTTTTAACAGTGAAACGATTGACTGTGGGACTTAATTGAACTGATTTTGGACTTTGACCTTATAAATGTGATAAATGACACAATTGGACTCCAAGAAATAACATTCTTCTTAATTTGACATGATTGCTGGAACTCAGCGATTACACTGGGCGCTGTGGTAGCGCTTTATTTAAAAATTTAGATAAATAAGTCATTTTTTACTGTGGGACCAATCCTAGCCGTTAGCGCGCGCTGAAGAAATAGAGACAGTTTCAAAAACTACATTTCATTGACTTTCTAACGGTATCAGTCCGTTTGAGTTACAACGGTTGCGTCACATATTCGTACCAACATGTATTTAGCGATATTTTTCTGATATTACTAGGTTGCATCGCTTTTAACAGTGAAACGATTGACTGTGGGACTTAATTGAACTGATTTTGGACTTTGACCTTATAAATGTGATAAATGACACAATTGGACTCCAAGAAATAACATTCTTCTTAATTTGACATGATTGCTGGAACTCAGCGATTACACTGGGCGCTGTGGTAGCGCTTTATTTAAAAATTTAGATAAATAAGTCATTTTTTACTGTGGGACCAATCCTAGCCGTTAGCGCGCGCTGAAGAAATAGAGACAGTTTCAAAAACTACATTTCATTGACTTTCTAACGGTATCAGTCCGTTTGAGTTACAACGGTTGCGTCACATATTCGTACCAACATGTATTTAGCGATATTTTTCTGATATTACTAGGTTGCATCGCTTTTAACAGTGAAACGATTGACTGTGGGACTTAATTGAACTGATTTTGGACTTTGACCTTATAAATGTGATAAATGACACAATTGGACTCCAAGAAATAACATTCTTCTTAATTTGACATGATTGCTGGAACTCAGCGATTACACTGGGCGCTGTGGTAGCGCTTTATTTAAAAATTTAGATAAATAAGTCATTTTTTACTGTGGGACCAATCCTAGCCGTTAGCGCGCGCTGAAGAAATAGAGACAGTTTCAAAAACTACATTTCATTGACTTTCTAACGGTATCAGTCCGTTTGAGTTACAACGGTTGCGTCACATATTCGTACCAACATGTATTTAGCGATATTTTTCTGATATTACTAGGTTGCATCGCTTTTAACAGTGAAACGATTGACTGTGGGACTTAATTGAACTGATTTTGGACTTTGACCTTATAAATGTGATAAATGACACAATTGGACTCCAAGAAATAACATTCTTCTTAATTTGACATGATTGCTGGAACTCAGCGATTACACTGGGCGCTGTGGTAGCGCTTTATTTAAAAATTTAGATAAATAAGTCATTTTTTACTGTGGGACCAATCCTAGCCGTTAGCGCGCGCTGAAGAAATAGAGACAGTTTCAAAAACTACATTTCATTGACTTTCTAACGGTATCAGTCCGTTTGAGTTACAACGGTTGCGTCACATATTCGTACCAACATGTATTTAGCGATATTTTTCTGATATTACTAGGTTGCATCGCTTTTAACAGTGAAACGATTGACTGTGGGACTTAATTGAACTGATTTTGGACTTTGACCTTATAAATGTGATAAATGACACAATTGGACTCCAAGAAATAACATTCTTCTTAATTTGACATGATTGCTGGAACTCAGCGATTACACTGGGCGCTGTGGTAGCGCTTTATTTAAAAATTTAGATAAATAAGTCATTTTTTACTGTGGGACCAATCCTAGCCGTTAGCGCGCGCTGAAGAAATAGAGACAGTTTCAAAAACTACATTTCATTGACTTTCTAACGGTATCAGTCCGTTTGAGTTACAACGGTTGCGTCACATATTCGTACCAACATGTATTTAGCGATATTTTTCTGATATTACTAGGTTGCATCGCTTTTAACAGTGAAACGATTGACTGTGGGACTTAATTGAACTGATTTTGGACTTTGACCTTATAAATGTGATAAATGACACAATTGGACTCCAAGAAATAACATTCTTCTTAATTTGACATGATTGCTGGAACTCAGCGATTACACTGGGCGCTGTGGTAGCGCTTTATTTAAAAATTTAGATAAATAAGTCATTTTTTACTGTGGGACCAATCCTAGCCGTTAGCGCGCGCTGAAGAAATAGAGACAGTTTCAAAAACTACATTTCATTGACTTTCTAACGGTATCAGTCCGTTTGAGTTACAACGGTTGCGTCACATATTCGTACCAACATGTATTTAGCGATATTTTTCTGATATTACTAGGTTGCATCGCTTTTAACAGTGAAACGATTGACTGTGGGACTTAATTGAACTGATTTTGGACTTTGACCTTATAAATGTGATAAATGACACAATTGGACTCCAAGAAATAACATTCTTCTTAATTTGACATGATTGCTGGAACTCAGCGATTACACTGGGCGCTGTGGTAGCGCTTTATTTAAAAATTTAGATAAATAAGTCATTTTTTACTGTGGGACCAATCCTAGCCGTTAGCGCGCGCTGAAGAAATAGAGACAGTTTCAAAAACTACATTTCATTGACTTTCTAACGGTATCAGTCCGTTTGAGTTACAACGGTTGCGTCACATATTCGTACCAACATGTATTTAGCGATATTTTTCTGATATTACTAGGTTGCATCGCTTTTAACAGTGAAACGATTGACTGTGGGACTTAATTGAACTGATTTTGGACTTTGACCTTATAAATGTGATAAATGACACAATTGGACTCCAAGAAATAACATTCTTCTTAATTTGACATGATTGCTGGAACTCAGCGATTACACTGGGCGCTGTGGTAGCGCTTTATTTAAAAATTTAGATAAATAAGTCATTTTTTACTGTGGGACCAATCCTAGCCGTTAGCGCGCGCTGAAGAAATAGAGACAGTTTCAAAAACTACATTTCATTGACTTTCTAACGGTATCAGTCCGTTTGAGTTACAACGGTTGCGTCACATATTCGTACCAACATGTATTTAGCGATATTTTTCTGATATTACTAGGTTGCATCGCTTTTAACAGTGAAACGATTGACTGTGGGACTTAATTGAACTGATTTTGGACTTTGACCTTATAAATGTGATAAATGACACAATTGGACTCCAAGAAATAACATTCTTCTTAATTTGACATGATTGCTGGAACTCAGCGATTACACTGGGCGCTGTGGTAGCGCTTTATTTAAAAATTTAGATAAATAAGTCATTTTTTACTGTGGGACCAATCCTAGCCGTTAGCGCGCGCTGAAGAAATAGAGACAGTTTCAAAAACTACATTTCATTGACTTTCTAACGGTATCAGTCCGTTTGAGTTACAACGGTTGCGTCACATATTCGTACCAACATGTATTTAGCGATATTTTTCTGATATTACTAGGTTGCATCGCTTTTAACAGTGAAACGATTGACTGTGGGACTTAATTGAACTGATTTTGGACTTTGACCTTATAAATGTGATAAATGACACAATTGGACTCCAAGAAATAACATTCTTCTTAATTTGACATGATTGCTGGAACTCAGCGATTACACTGGGCGCTGTGGTAGCGCTTTATTTAAAAATTTAGATAAATAAGTCATTTTTTACTGTGGGACCAATCCTAGCCGTTAGCGCGCGCTGAAGAAATAGAGACAGTTTCAAAAACTACATTTCATTGACTTTCTAACGGTATCAGTCCGTTTGAGTTACAACGGTTGCGTCACATATTCGTACCAACATGTATTTAGCGATATTTTTCTGATATTACTAGGTTGCATCGCTTTTAACAGTGAAACGATTGACTGTGGGACTTAATTGAACTGATTTTGGACTTTGACCTTATAAATGTGATAAATGACACAATTGGACTCCAAGAAATAACATTCTTCTTAATTTGACATGATTGCTGGAACTCAGCGATTACACTGGGCGCTGTGGTAGCGCTTTATTTAAAAATTTAGATAAATAAGTCATTTTTTACTGTGGGACCAATCCTAGCCGTTAGCGCGCGCTGAAGAAATAGAGACAGTTTCAAAAACTACATTTCATTGACTTTCTAACGGTATCAGTCCGTTTGAGTTACAACGGTTGCGTCACATATTCGTACCAACATGTATTTAGCGATATTTTTCTGATATTACTAGGTTGCATCGCTTTTAACAGTGAAACGATTGACTGTGGGACTTAATTGAACTGATTTTGGACTTTGACCTTATAAATGTGATAAATGACACAATTGGACTCCAAGAAATAACATTCTTCTTAATTTGACATGATTGCTGGAACTCAGCGATTACACTGGGCGCTGTGGTAGCGCTTTATTTAAAAATTTAGATAAATAAGTCATTTTTTACTGTGGGACCAATCCTAGCCGTTAGCGCGCGCTGAAGAAATAGAGACAGTTTCAAAAACTACATTTCATTGACTTTCTAACGGTATCAGTCCGTTTGAGTTACAACGGTTGCGTCACATATTCGTACCAACATGTATTTAGCGATATTTTTCTGATATTACTAGGTTGCATCGCTTTTAACAGTGAAACGATTGACTGTGGGACTTAATTGAACTGATTTTGGACTTTGACCTTATAAATGTGATAAATGACACAATTGGACTCCAAGAAATAACATTCTTCTTAATTTGACATGATTGCTGGAACTCAGCGATTACACTGGGCGCTGTGGTAGCGCTTTATTTAAAAATTTAGATAAATAAGTCATTTTTTACTGTGGGACCAATCCTAGCCGTTAGCGCGCGCTGAAGAAATAGAGACAGTTTCAAAAACTACATTTCATTGACTTTCTAACGGTATCAGTCCGTTTGAGTTACAACGGTTGCGTCACATATTCGTACCAACATGTATTTAGCGATATTTTTCTGATATTACTAGGTTGCATCGCTTTTAACAGTGAAACGATTGACTGTGGGACTTAATTGAACTGATTTTGGACTTTGACCTTATAAATGTGATAAATGACACAATTGGACTCCAAGAAATAACATTCTTCTTAATTTGACATGATTGCTGGAACTCAGCGATTACACTGGGCGCTGTGGTAGCGCTTTATTTAAAAATTTAGATAAATAAGTCATTTTTTACTGTGGGACCAATCCTAGCCGTTAGCGCGCGCTGAAGAAATAGAGACAGTTTCAAAAACTACATTTCATTGACTTTCTAACGGTATCAGTCCGTTTGAGTTACAACGGTTGCGTCACATATTCGTACCAACATGTATTTAGCGATATTTTTCTGATATTACTAGGTTGCATCGCTTTTAACAGTGAAACGATTGACTGTGGGACTTAATTGAACTGATTTTGGACTTTGACCTTATAAATGTGATAAATGACACAATTGGACTCCAAGAAATAACATTCTTCTTAATTTGACATGATTGCTGGAACTCAGCGATTACACTGGGCGCTGTGGTAGCGCTTTATTTAAAAATTTAGATAAATAAGTCATTTTTTACTGTGGGACCAATCCTAGCCGTTAGCGCGCGCTGAAGAAATAGAGACAGTTTCAAAAACTACATTTCATTGACTTTCTAACGGTATCAGTCCGTTTGAGTTACAACGGTTGCGTCACATATTCGTACCAACATGTATTTAGCGATATTTTTCTGATATTACTAGGTTGCATCGCTTTTAACAGTGAAACGATTGACTGTGGGACTTAATTGAACTGATTTTGGACTTTGACCTTATAAATGTGATAAATGACACAATTGGACTCCAAGAAATAACATTCTTCTTAATTTGACATGATTGCTGGAACTCAGCGATTACACTGGGCGCTGTGGTAGCGCTTTATTTAAAAATTTAGATAAATAAGTCATTTTTTACTGTGGGACCAATCCTAGCCGTTAGCGCGCGCTGAAGAAATAGAGACAGTTTCAAAAACTACATTTCATTGACTTTCTAACGGTATCAGTCCGTTTGAGTTACAACGGTTGCGTCACATATTCGTACCAACATGTATTTAGCGATATTTTTCTGACATTACTAGGTTGCATCGCTTTTAACAGTGAAACGATTGACTGTGGGACTTAATTGAACTGATTTTGGACTTTGACCTTATAAATGTGATAAATGACACAATTGGACTCCAAGAAATAACATTCTTCTTAATTTGACATGATTGCTGGAACTCAGCGATTACACTGGGCGCTGTGGTAGCGCTTTATTTAAAAATTTAGATAAATAAGTCATTTTTTACTGTGGGACCAATCCTAGCCGTTAGCGCGCGCTGAAGAAATAGAGACAGTTTCAAAAACTACATTTCATTGACTTTCTAACGGTATCAGTCCGTTTGAGTTACAACGGTTGCGTCACATATTCGTACCAACATGTATTTAGCGATATTTTTCTGATATTACTAGGTTGCATCGCTTTTAACAGTGAAACGATTGACTGTGGGACTTAATTGAACTGATTTTGGACTTTGACCTTATAAATGTGATAAATGACACAATTGGACTCCAAGAAATAACATTCTTCTTAATTTGACATGATTGCTGGAACTCAGCGATTACACTGGGCGCTGTGGTAGCGCTTTATTTAAAAATTTAGATAAATAAGTCATTTTTTACTGTGGGACCAATCCTAGCCGTTAGCGCGCGCTGAAGAAATAGAGACAGTTTCAAAAACTACATTTCATTGACTTTCTAACGGTATCAGTCCGTTTGAGTTACAACGGTTGCGTCACATATTCGTACCAACATGTATTTAGCGATATTTTTCTGACATTACTAGGTTGCATCGCTTTTAACAGTGAAACGATTGACTGTGGGACTTAATTGAACTGATTTTGGACTTTGACCTTATAAATGTGATAAATGACACAATTGGACTCCAAGAAATAACATTCTTCTTAATTTGACATGATTGCTGGAACTCAGCGATTACACTGGGCGCTGTGGTAGCGCTTTATTTAAAAATTTAGATAAATAAGTCATTTTTTACTGTGGGACCAATCCTAGCCGTTAGCGCGCGCTGAAGAAATAGAGACAGTTTCAAAAACTACATTTCATTGACTTTCTAACGGTATCAGTCCGTTTGAGTTACAACGGTTGCGTCACATATTCGTACCAACATGTATTTAGCGATATTTTTCTGATATTACTAGGTTGCATCGCTTTTAACAGTGAAACGATTGACTGTGGGACTTAATTGAACTGATTTTGGACTTTGACCTTATAAATGTGATAAATGACACAATTGGACTCCAAGAAATAACATTCTTCTTAATTTGACATGATTGCTGGAACTCAGCGATTACACTGGGCGCTGTGGTAGCGCTTTATTTAAAAATTTAGATAAATAAGTCATTTTTTACTGTGGGACCAATCCTAGCCGTTAGCGCGCGCTGAAGAAATAGAGACAGTTTCAAAAACTACATTTCATTGACTTTCTAACGGTATCAGTCCGTTTGAGTTACAACGGTTGCGTCACATATTCGTACCAACATGTATTTAGCGATATTTTTCTGATATTACTAGGTTGCATCGCTTTTAACAGTGAAACGATTGACTGTGGGACTTAATTGAACTGATTTTGGACTTTGACCTTATAAATGTGATAAATGACACAATTGGACTCCAAGAAATAACATTCTTCTTAATTTGACATGATTGCTGGAACTCAGCGATTACACTGGGCGCTGTGGTAGCGCTTTATTTAAAAATTTAGATAAATAAGTCATTTTTTACTGTGGGACCAATCCTAGCCGTTAGCGCGCGCTGAAGAAATAGAGACAGTTTCAAAAACTACATTTCATTGACTTTCTAACGGTATCAGTCCGTTTGAGTTACAACGGTTGCGTCACATATTCGTACCAACATGTATTTAGCGATATTTTTCTGACATTACTAGGTTGCATCGCTTTTAACAGTGAAACGATTGACTGTGGGACTTAATTGAACTGATTTTGGACTTTGACCTTATAAATGTGATAAATGACACAATTGGACTCCAAGAAATAACATTCTTCTTAATTTGACATGATTGCTGGAACTCAGCGATTACACTGGGCGCTGTGGTAGCGCTTTATTTAAAAATTTAGATAAATAAGTCATTTTTTACTGTGGGACCAATCCTAGCCGTTAGCGCGCGCTGAAGAAATAGAGACAGTTTCAAAAACTACATTTCATTGACTTTCTAACGGTATCAGTCCGTTTGAGTTACAACGGTTGCGTCACATATTCGTACCAACATGTATTTAGCGATATTTTTCTGATATTACTAGGTTGCATCGCTTTTAACAGTGAAACGATTGACTGTGGGACTTAATTGAACTGATTTTGGACTTTGACCTTATAAATGTGATAAATGACACAATTGGACTCCAAGAAATAACATTCTTCTTAATTTGACATGATTGCTGGAACTCAGCGATTACACTGGGCGCTGTGGTAGCGCTTTATTTAAAATTTAGATAAATAAGTCATTTTTTACTGTGGGACCAATCCTAGCCGTTAGCGCGCGCTGAAGAAATAGAGACAGTTTCAAAAACTACATTTCATTGACTTTCTAACGGTATCAGTCCGTTTGAGTTACAACGGTTGCGTCACATATTCGTACCAACATGTATTTAGCGATATTTTTCTGATATTACTAGGTTGCATCGCTTTTAACAGTGAAACGATTGACTGTGGGACTTAATTGAACTGATTTTGGACTTTGACCTTATAAATGTGATAAATGACACAATTGGACTCCAAGAAATAACATTCTTCTTAATTTGACATGATTGCTGGAACTCAGCGATTACACTGGGCGCTGTGGTAGCGCTTTATTTAAAAATTTAGATAAATAAGTCATTTTTTACTGTGGGACCAATCCTAGCCGTTAGCGCGCGCTGAAGAAATAGAGACAGTTTCAAAAACTACATTTCATTGACTTTCTAACGGTATCAGTCCGTTTGAGTTACAACGGTTGCGTCACATATTCGTACCAACATGTATTTAGCGATATTTTTCTGATATTACTAGGTTGCATCGCTTTTAACAGTGAAACGATTGACTGTGGGACTTAATTGAACTGATTTTGGACTTTGACCTTATAAATGTGATAAATGACACAATTGGACTCCAAGAAATAACATTCTTCTTAATTTGACATGATTGCTGGAACTCAGCGATTACACTGGGCGCTGTGGTAGCGCTTTATTTAAAAATTTAGATAAATAAGTCATTTTTTACTGTGGGACCAATCCTAGCCGTTAGCGCGCGCTGAAGAAATAGAGACAGTTTCAAAAACTACATTTCATTGACTTTCTAACGGTATCAGTCCGTTTGAGTTACAACGGTTGCGTCACATATTCGTACCAACATGTATTTAGCGATATTTTTCTGATATTACTAGGTTGCATCGCTTTTAACAGTGAAACGATTGACTGTGGGACTTAATTGAACTGATTTTGGACTTTGACCTTATAAATGTGATAAATGACACAATTGGACTCCAAGAAATAACATTCTTCTTAATTTGACATGATTGCTGGAACTCAGCGATTACACTGGGCGCTGTGGTAGCGCTTTATTTAAAAATTTAGATAAATAAGTCATTTTTTACTGTGGGACCAATCCTAGCCGTTAGCGCGCGCTGAAGAAATAGAGACAGTTTCAAAAACTACATTTCATTGACTTTCTAACGGTATCAGTCCGTTTGAGTTACAACGGTTGCGTCACATATTCGTACCAACATGTATTTAGCGATATTTTTCTGACATTACTAGGTTGCATCGCTTTTAACAGTGAAACGATTGACTGTGGGACTTAATTGAACTGATTTTGGACTTTGACCTTATAAATGTGATAAATGACACAATTGGACTCCAAGAAATAACATTCTTCTTAATTTGACATGATTGCTGGAACTCAGCGATTACACTGGGCGCTGTGGTAGCGCTTTATTTAAAAATTTAGATAAATAAGTCATTTTTTACTGTGGGACCAATCCTAGCCGTTAGCGCGCGCTGAAGAAATAGAGACAGTTTCAAAAACTACATTTCATTGACTTTCTAACGGTATCAGTCCGTTTGAGTTACAACGGTTGCGTCACATATTCGTACCAACATGTATTTAGCGATATTTTTCTGATATTACTAGGTTGCATCGCTTTTAACAGTGAAACGATTGACTGTGGGACTTAATTGAACTGATTTTGGACTTTGACCTTATAAATGTGATAAATGACACAATTGGACTCCAAGAAATAACATTCTTCTTAATTTGACATGATTGCTGGAACTCAGCGATTACACTGGGCGCTGTGGTAGCGCTTTATTTAAAAATTTAGATAAATAAGTCATTTTTTACTGTGGGACCAATCCTAGCCGTTAGCGCGCGCTGAAGAAATAGAGACAGTTTCAAAAACTACATTTCATTGACTTTCTAACGGTATCAGTCCGTTTGAGTTACAACGGTTGCGTCACATATTCGTACCAACATGTATTTAGCGATATTTTTCTGATATTACTAGGTTGCATCGCTTTTAACAGTGAAACGATTGACTGTGGGACTTAATTGAACTGATTTTGGACTTTGACCTTATAAATGTGATAAATGATACAATTGGACTCCAAGAAATAACATTCTTCTTAATTTGACATGATTGCTGGAACTCAGCGATTACACTGGGCGCTGTGGTAGCGCTTTATTTAAAAATTTAGATAAATAAGTCATTTTTTACTGTGGGACCAATCCTAGCCGTTAGCGCGCGCTGAAGAAATAGAGACAGTTTCAAAAACTACATTTCATTGACTTTCTAACGGTATCAGTCCGTTTGAGTTACAACGGTTGCGTCACATATTCGTACCAACATGTATTTAGCGATATTTTTCTGACATTACTAGGTTGCATCGCTTTTAACAGTGAAACGATTGACTGTGGGACTTAATTGAACTGATTTTGGACTTTGACCTTATAAATGTGATAAATGACACAATTGGACTCCAAGAAATAACATTCTTCTTAATTTGACATGATTGCTGGAACTCAGCGATTACACTGGGCGCTGTGGTAGCGCTTTATTTAAAAATTTAGATAAATAAGTCATTTTTTACTGTGGGACCAATCCTAGCCGTTAGCGCGCGCTGAAGAAATAGAGACAGTTTCAAAAACTACATTTCATTGACTTTCTAACGGTATCAGTCCGTTTGAGTTACAACGGTTGCGTCACATATTCGTACCAACATGTATTTAGCGATATTTTTCTGATATTACTAGGTTGCATCGCTTTTAACAGTGAAACGATTGACTGTGGGACTTAATTGAACTGATTTTGGACTTTGACCTTATAAATGTGATAAATGACACAATTGGACTCCAAGAAATAACATTCTTCTTAATTTGACATGATTGCTGGAACTCAGCGATTACACTGGGCGCTGTGGTAGCGCTTTATTTAAAAATTTAGATAAATAAGTCATTTTTTACTGTGGGACCAATCCTAGCCGTTAGCGCGCGCTGAAGAAATAGAGACAGTTTCAAAAACTACATTTCATTGACTTTCTAACGGTATCAGTCCGTTTGAGTTACAACGGTTGCGTCACATATTCGTACCAACATGTATTTAGCGATATTTTTCTGATATTACTAGGTTGCATCGCTTTTAACAGTGAAACGATTGACTGTGGGACTTAATTGAACTGATTTTGGACTTTGACCTTATAAATGTGATAAATGACACAATTGGACTCCAAGAAATAACATTCTTCTTAATTTGACATGATTGCTGGAACTCAGCGATTACACTGGGCGCTGTGGTAGCGCTTTATTTAAAAATTTAGATAAATAAGTCATTTTTTACTGTGGGACCAATCCTAGCCGTTAGCGCGCGCTGAAGAAATAGAGACAGTTTCAAAAACTACATTTCATTGACTTTCTAACGGTATCAGTCCGTTTGAGTTACAACGGTTGCGTCACATATTCGTACCAACATGTATTTAGCGATATTTTTCTGATATTACTAGGTTGCATCGCTTTTAACAGTGAAACGATTGACTGTGGGACTTAATTGAACTGATTTTGGACTTTGACCTTATAAATGTGATAAATGACACAATTGGACTCCAAGAAATAACATTCTTCTTAATTTGACATGATTGCTGGAACTCAGCGATTACACTGGGCGCTGTGGTAGCGCTTTATTTAAAAATTTAGATAAATAAGTCATTTTTTACTGTGGGACCAATCCTAGCCGTTAGCGCGCGCTGAAGAAATAGAGACAGTTTCAAAAACTACATTTCATTGACTTTCTAACGGTATCAGTCCGTTTGAGTTACAACGGTTGCGTCACATATTCGTACCAACATGTATTTAGCGATATTTTTCTGATATTACTAGGTTGCATCGCTTTTAACAGTGAAACGATTGACTGTGGGACTTAATTGAACTGATTTTGGACTTTGACCTTATAAATGTGATAAATGACACAATTGGACTCCAAGAAATAACATTCTTCTTAATTTGACATGATTGCTGGAACTCAGCGATTACACTGGGCGCTGTGGTAGCGCTTTATTTAAAAATTTAGATAAATAAGTCATTTTTTACTGTGGGACCAATCCTAGCCGTTAGCGCGCGCTGAAGAAATAGAGACAGTTTCAAAAACTACATTTCATTGACTTTCTAACGGTATCAGTCCGTTTGAGTTACAACGGTTGCGTCACATATTCGTACCAACATGTATTTAGCGATATTTTTCTGACATTACTAGGTTGCATCGCTTTTAACAGTGAAACGATTGACTGTGGGACTTAATTGAACTGATTTTGGACTTTGACCTTATAAATGTGATAAATGACACAATTGGACTCCAAGAAATAACATTCTTCTTAATTTGACATGATTGCTGGAACTCAGCGATTACACTGGGCGCTGTGGTAGCGCTTTATTTAAAAATTTAGATAAATAAGTCATTTTTTACTGTGGGACCAATCCTAGCCGTTAGCGCGCGCTGAAGAAATAGAGACAGTTTCAAAAACTACATTTCATTGACTTTCTAACGGTATCAGTCCGTTTGAGTTACAACGGTTGCGTCACATATTCGTACCAACATGTATTTAGCGATATTTTTCTGATATTACTAGGTTGCATCGCTTTTAACAGTGAAACGATTGACTGTGGGACTTAATTGAACTGATTTTGGACTTTGACCTTATAAATGTGATAAATGAACAATTGGACTCCAAGAAATAACATTCTTCTTAATTTGACATGATTGCTGGAACTCAGCGATTACACTGGGCGCTGTGGTAGCGCTTTATTTAAAAATTTAGATAAATAAGTCATTTTTTACTGTGGGACCAATCCTAGCCGTTAGCGCGCGCTGAAGAAATAGAGACAGTTTCAAAAACTACATTTCATTGACTTTCTAACGGTATCAGTCCGTTTGAGTTACAACGGTTGCGTCACATATTCGTACCAACATGTATTTAGCGATATTTTTCTGATATTACTAGGTTGCATCGCTTTTAACAGTGAAACGATTGACTGTGGGACTTAATTGAACTGATTTTGGACTTTGACCTTATAAATGTGATAAATGACACAATTGGACTCCAAGAAATAACATTCTTCTTAATTTGACATGATTGCTGGAACTCAGCGATTACACTGGGCGCTGTGGTAGCGCTTTATTTAAAATTTAGATAAATAAGTCATTTTTTACTGTGGGACCAATCCTAGCCGTTAGCGCGCGCTGAAGAAATAGAGACAGTTTCAAAAACTACATTTCATTGACTTTCTAACGGTATCAGTCCGTTTGAGTTACAACGGTTGCGTCACATATTCGTACCAACATGTATTTAGCGATATTTTTCTGATATTACTAGGTTGCATCGCTTTTAACAGTGAAACGATTGACTGTGGGACTTAATTGAACTGATTTTGGACTTTGACCTTATAAATGTGATAAATGATACAATTGGACTCCAAGAAATAACATTCTTCTTAATTTGACATGATTGCTGGAACTCAGCGATTACACTGGGCGCTGTGGTAGCGCTTTATTTAAAAATTTAGATAAATAAGTCATTTTTTACTGTGGGACCAATCCTAGCCGTTAGCGCGCTGAAGAAATAGAGACAGTTTCAAAAACTACATTTCATTGACTTTCTAACGGTATCAGTCCGTTTGAGTTACAACGGTTGCGTCACATATTCGTACCAACATGTATTTAGCGATATTTTTCTGATATTACTAGGTTGCATCGCTTTTAACAGTGAAACGATTGACTGTGGGACTTAATTGAACTGATTTTGGACTTTGACCTTATAAATGTGATAAATGACACAATTGGACTCCAAGAAATAACATTCTTCTTAATTTGACATGATTGCTGGAACTCAGCGATTACACTGGGCGCTGTGGTAGCGCTTTATTTAAAAATTTAGATAAATAAGTCATTTTTTACTGTGGGACCAATCCTAGCCGTTAGCGCGCGCTGAAAGAAATAGAGACAGTTTCAAAAACTACATTTCATTGACTTTCTAACGGTATCAGTCCGTTTGAGTTACAACGGTTGCGTCACATATTCGTACCAACATGTATTTAGCGATATTTTTCTGATATTACTAGGTTGCATCGCTTTTAACAGTGAAACGATTGACTGTGGGACTTAATTGAACTGATTTTGGACTTTGACCTTATAAATGTGATAAATGACACAATTGGACTCCAAGAAATAACATTCTTCTTAATTTGACATGATTGCTGGAACTCAGCGATTACACTGGGCGCTGTGGTAGCGCTTTATTTAAAATTTAGATAAATAAGTCATTTTTTACTGTGGGACCAATCCTAGCCGTTAGCGCGCGCTGAAGAAATAGAGACAGTTTCAAAAACTACATTTCATTGACTTTCTAACGGTATCAGTCCGTTTGAGTTACAACGGTTGCGTCACATATTCGTACCAACATGTATTTAGCGATATTTTTCTGACATTACTAGGTTGCATCGCTTTTAACAGTGAAACGATTGACTGTGGGACTTAATTGAACTGATTTTGGACTTTGACCTTATAAATGTGATAAATGAGACAATTGGACTCCAAGAAATAACATTCTTCTTAATTTGACATGATTGCTGGAACTCAGCGATTACACTGGGCGCTGTGGTAGCGCTTTATTTAAAATTTAGATAAATAAGTCATTTTTTACTGTGGGACCAATCCTAGCCGTTAGCGCGCGCTGAAGAAATAGAGACAGTTTCAAAAACTACATTTCATTGACTTTCTAACGGTATCAGTCCGTTTGAGTTACAACGGTTGCGTCACATATTCGTACCAACATGTATTTAGCGATATTTTTCTGATATTACTAGGTTGCATCGCTTTTAACAGTGAAACGATTGACTGTGGGACTTAATTGAACTGATTTTGGACTTTGACCTTATAAATGTGATAAATGATACAATTGGACTCCAAGAAATAACATTCTTCTTAATTTGACATGATTGCTGGAACTCAGCGATTACACTGGGCGCTGTGGTAGCGCTTTATTTAAAAATTTAGATAAATAAGTCATTTTTTACTGTGGGACCAATCCTAGCCGTTAGCGCGCGCTGAAGAAATAGAGACAGTTTCAAAAACTACATTTCATTGACTTTCTAACGGTATCAGTCCGTTTGAGTTACAACGGTTGCGTCACATATTCGTACCAACATGTATTTAGCGATATTTTTCTGACATTACTAGGTTGCATCGCTTTTAACAGTGAAACGATTGACTGTGGGACTTAATTGAACTGATTTTGGACTTTGACCTTATAAATGTGATAAATGACACAATTGGACTCCAAGAAATAACATTCTTCTTAATTTGACATGATTGCTGGAACTCAGCGATTACACTGGGCGCTGTGGTAGCGCTTTATTTAAAAATTTAGATAAATAAGTCATTTTTTACTGTGGGACCAATCCTAGCCGTTAGCGCGCGCTGAAGAAATAGAGACAGTTTCAAAAACTACATTTCATTGACTTTCTAACGGTATCAGTCCGTTTGAGTTACAACGGTTGCGTCACATATTCGTACCAACATGTATTTAGCGATATTTTTCTGATATTACTAGGTTGCATCGCTTTTAACAGTGAAACGATTGACTGTGGGACTTAATTGAACTGATTTTGGACTTTGACCTTATAAATGTGATAAATGACACAATTGGACTCCAAGAAATAACATTCTTCTTAATTTGACATGATTGCTGGAACTCAGCGATTACACTGGGCGCTGTGGTAGCGCTTTATTTAAAATTTAGATAAATAAGTCATTTTTACTGTGGGACCAATCCTAGCCGTTAGCGCGCGCTGAAGAAATAGAGACAGTTTCAAAAACTACATTTCATTGACTTTCTAACGGTATCAGTCCGTTTGAGTTACAACGGTTGCGTCACATATTCGTACCAACATGTATTTAGCGATATTTTTCTGATATTACTAGGTTGCATCGCTTTTAACAGTGAAACGATTGACTGTGGGACTTAATTGAACTGATTTTGGACTTTGACCTTATAAATGTGATAAATGATACAATTGGACTCCAAGAAATAACATTCTTCTTAATTTGACATGATTGCTGGAACTCAGCGATTACACTGGGCGCTGTGGTAGCGCTTTATTTAAAATTTAGATAAATAAGTCATTTTTACTGTGGGACCAATCCTAGCCGTTAGCGCGCGCTGAAGAAATAGAGACAGTTTCAAAAACTACATTTCATTGACTTTCTAACGGTATCAGTCCGTTTGAGTTACAACGGTTGCGTCACATATTCGTACCAACATGTATTTAGCGATATTTTTCTGATATTACTAGGTTGCATCGCTTTTAACAGTGAAACGATTGACTGTGGGACTTAATTGAACTGATTTTGGACTTTGACCTTATAAATGTGATAAATGACACAATTGGACTCCAAGAAATAACATTCTTCTTAATTTGACATGATTGCTGGAACTCAGCGATTACACTGGGCGCTGTGGTAGCGCTTTATTTAAAAATTTAGATAAATAAGTCATTTTTTACTGTGGGACCAATCCTAGCCGTTAGCGCGCGCTGAAGAAATAGAGACAGTTTCAAAAACTACATTTCATTGACTTTCTAACGGTATCAGTCCGTTTGAGTTACAACGGTTGCGTCACATATTCGTACCAACATGTATTTAGCGATATTTTTCCTGATATTACTAGGTTGCATCGCTTTAACAGTGAAACGATTGACTGTGGGACTTAATTGAACTGATTTTGGACTTTGACCTTATAAATGTGATAAATGACACAATTGGACTCCAAGAAATAACATTCTTCTTAATTTGACATGATTGCTGGAACTCAGCGATTACCACTGGGCGCTGTGGTAGCGCTTTATTTAAAAATTTAGATAAATAAGTCATTTTTACTGTGGAACCAATCCTAGCCGTTAGCGCGCGCTGAAGAAATAGAGACAGTTTCAAAAACTACATTTCATTGACTTTCTAACGGTATCAGTCCGTTTGAGTTACAACGGTTGCGTCACATATTCGTACCAACATGTATTTAGCGATATTTTTCTGACATTACTAGGTTGCATCGCTTTTAACAGTGAAACGATTGACTGTGGGACTTAATTGAACTGATTTTGGACTTTGACCTTATAAATGTGATAAATGATACAATTGGACTCCAAGAAATAACATTCTTGCTAATTTGACATGATTGCTGGAACTCAGCGATTACACTGGGCGCTGTGGTAGCGCTTTATTTAAAAATTTAGATAAATAAGTCATTTTTTACTGTGGGACCAATCCTAGCCGTTAGCGCGCGCTGAAGAAATTAGAGACAGTTTCAAAAACTACATTTCATTGACTTTCTAACGGTATCAGTCCGTTTGAGTTACAACGGTTGCGTCACATATTCGTACCAACATGTATTTAGCGATATTTTTCTGATATTACTAGGTTGCATCGCTTTTAACAGTGAAACGATTGACTGTGGGACTTAATTGAACTGATTTTGGACTTTGACCTTATAAATGTGATAAATGATACAATTGAACTCCAAGAAATAACATTCTTCTTAATTTGACATGATTGCTGGAACTCAGCGATTACACTGGGCGCTGTGGTAGCGCTTTATTTAAAAATTTAGATAAATAAGTCATTTTTTACTGTGGGACCAATCCTAGCCGTTAGCGCGCGCTGAAGAAATAGAGACAGTTTCAAAACTACATTTCATTGACTTTCTAACGGTATCAGTCCGTTTGAGTTACAACGGTTGCGTCACATATTCGTACCAACATGTATTTAGCGATATTTTTCTGATATTACTAGGTTGCATCGCTTTTAACAGTGAAACGATTGACTGTGGGACTTAATTGAACTGATTTTGGACTTTGACCTTATAAATGTCATAAATGATACAATTGGACTCCAAGAAATAACATTCTTCTTAATTTGACATGATTGCTGGAACTCAGCGATTACACTGGCGCTGTGGTAGCGCTTTATTTAAAAATTTAGATAAATAAGTCATTTTTTACTGTGGGACCAATCCTAGCCGTTAGCGCGCGCTGAAGAAATAGAGACAGTTTCAAAAACCTACATTTTCATTGACTTTCTAACGGTATCAATCCGTTTGAGTTACAACGGTTGCGTCACATATTCGTACCAACATGTATTTAGCGATATTTTTCTGACATTTAGGTTGCATCGCTTTTAACAGTGAAACGATTGACTGTGGGACTTAATTGAACTGATTTTGGACTTTGACCTTATAAATGTGATAAATACACAATTGGACTCCAAGAAATAACATTCTTC
>JASGCC010002532.1:0-27989 GCA_030067915.1 Hydractinia echinata
GATGGTAACCAGCGGCAGGCACGTGGAACCACCGTGATTTACGTGTAAGGCCTTTATTAGGCGGCAAAAGGCCATATTACAGCCTTTACATGTCTGTACACGTAGTTGACAGTGTTCTAAAGCCATGGCGCCAAGGAAAACGACTTAGGACGTCGTAGTCCAATGAGAGTGGAAGGACTAGACTAATGGTAACCTGCTTGGATGCGTGAAGCACGTGATTTACGTGTAGGGTCCTTATTAGGCTGCAAAAGACCATATTACAAGCTTAGAGGCCTGTGCACGCAGTTGACAGTGTTCTAAAGCCATGGCGCCAAGGAAAACGACTTAGACGTCGTATCATTGAGAGTGGAAGGACTAGACCGATGGTTACCTGCGCAGGCACGTGGAACAACGGGATTTACGTTTAGGCCTTTATTAGGCCCCAAAAAGCCATATTACAGCCTTTAGAGGCTGTGCACGTAGTTGACGCGTTCTAAAGCCCATGGCGCCAAGGAAAACGACTTAGGAGTCGTTAGTCCATTGAGAGTGGAAGGAATAGACCGATGGTAACCAGCGCAGGCACGTAGAACCACGTGATTTACGTGTAAGGCCTTTATTAGGCGGCAAAAAGGCCATATTACGGCCTTTAACAGGCCTGTGCACGTAGTTGACAGTGTTCTAAAGCCATGGCGCCAAGGAAAACGACTTAGGACGCCGTAGTCCATTGAGAGTGGAAGGAATAGACGATGTTAAACCAGTGCAGGCACGTGGAACCACGTGATTAACGTGTAAGGCCTTTATTAGGGGCAAAAGGCCATATTACAGCCTTTACAGGCCTGTACACGTAGTTGACAGTGTTCCTAAAGCCATGGCGCCAAGGAAAACGACTTAGGACGTCGTAGTCCAATGAGAGTGGAAGGCTAGACCAATGGTAACCTGCTTGGATGCGTGGAAGCACGTGATTTACGTGTAGGCCTTTATTAGGCGCAAAAAGCGATATTACAGCCTTTACAGGCTGTGCACGTATTTGACAGTGTTCTAAAGCCATGGCGCCAAGGAAAACGATTAGGACGTCGAGTCCATGAGAGTGGAAGGAATAGACTAATGGTAACCTGCTGGCATGCGTGGAAGCACGTGATTTACGTAAGGCTTTATTAGCGGCAAAATGCCATATTACGGCCTTTACAGGCCTGTGCATGTAGTTGACAGTGTTCAAAGCCATGGCGCAAGGAAAACGACTTAGGACGTCGTAGTCCATTGAGAGTGGAAGGAATAGACCGATGGTAACCAGCGCAGGCACGTGGAACTACGGTTTTTTACGTGTAAGGCCTTTATTAGGCGGCAAAAGGCCATATTACAGCCTTTAGAGGCATTTTGCACGTATTTGACAGTTCTAAAGCCATGGCGCCAAGGAAAACGACTTAGGACGTCGTAGTCCATTGAGATGGAAGGAATAGACCGATGGTAACCAGCACGGATCGTGGAACAACGTGATTTACATGTAAGCCTTTATTAGGCCTCAAAAGGCCATATTACAGCCTTTAGATTCATGTGCACCTAGTTGACGGCGTTCTAAAGCCATTGCGCCAAGGAAAACGACTTAAGACGTCGTAGTCCATTGAGTGTGGAAGGACTAGACCGTTGGTAACCAGCGCAGGCACGTGGAACCACGTGATTTACGTGTAAGGCCTTTATTAGGCGACAAAAGGCCATATTACAGACTTTAGAGGCCTGTGCACGTAGTCGACGGCGTTCTAAAACCATGGCGCCAAGGAAAACGACTTAAGACGTCGTAGTCCATTGAGAGTGGAAGGAATAGACCGATGGTAACCAGCGCAGGCACGTGGAACTACGGTTTTTTACGTGTAAGGCCTTTATTAGGCGGCAAAAGGCCATATTACAGCCTTTAGAGGCATGTGCACGTAGTTGACGGCGTTCTAAAGTCATGGCGCCAAGGAAAACGACTTAGGACGTCGTAGTCCATTGAGATTGGAAGGAATAGACCGATGGTAACCAGCACAGGATCGTGGAACAAACGTGATTTACATGTAAGGTCTTTATTAGGCCTCAAAAGGCCATATTACAGCCTTTAGATTCATGTGCACCTAGTTGACGGCGTTCTAAAGCCATTGCGCCAAGGAAAACAACTTAAGACGTGGTTAGTCCATTGAGTGTGGAAGGACTAGACCGTTGGTAACCAGCGCAGGCACGTGGAACCACGTGATTTACGTGTAAGGCCTTTATTAGGCAGAAAAAAGCCCATATTACGGCCTTAACAGGCCTGTGCACGTAGTTGCCAGTGTTCTAATCCATGGCGCCAAGGAAAAACGACTTAGGACGTCGTAGTCCAATGAGAGTGGAAGGACTACACCAATGGTAACCTGCTTGGATGCGTGGAAGCACGTGATTTCCGTGTAAAGCCTTTATTAGGCGGCAAAAAGCCATATTACGGCCTTTACAGGCCTGTGCACGTATTTGACAGTGTTCTAAAGCCATGGCGCCAAGGAAACGACTTAGGACGTCGTAGTCCATTGAGAGTGGAAGGAATAGACCGATGGTAACCAGCGCAGGCACGGGGAACAACATGATTTACGTGTAAGGCCTTTATTAGGCGGTAAAAGGCCATATTACAGCCTTTAGAGGCCTGTGCACGTATTTGACAGTCTTCTAAAGCCATGGCATCAGGGAAAACGACTTAGGAGGTAGTAGTCCAATGAGAGTGGAAGGACTAGATCAATGGTAACCTGCTTGGATGCATAGAACCACGTGATTTACGTGTAAGGTCCTTATTAGGCCGCAAAAGGCCATATTACAGCCTTTAGCCCAGTGGGCACATCAACGTTATTTTAACGTTGAATTAACGTCCAGTTGTAACGTTAGAATAACGTTAAAAAAAGGGAATCTTGGAAACAAATTTGACGTCAAATTTAAACGTTAAAATAACGTTATCAAAAAACGTTATTTAAACGTTAACACACGTTGTTTTAACGTTGATATAACCTTTAGCGACGTTCCTAATGCGACGTTATTTTAACGTTATATAGAAACGTTATTTTAGCGTTATCATTACGTTATATAAACGTTAATATAACCTTTTCGTATGCGACGTTATTTTAACGTTATAAAAAACATTATTTTAACGTTATCATTACGTTAAATCACCGTGATATAACCTTCTGAAACGTTCGTATGCGACGTTATTTGCAAAACGTTATTTTGGGAAATAGAGGACTGTGAAAAAGAAATTCTGAAAATAAAATATATCATCTTTAAATATGTACAAAAAATGAGTTAAAAAATGCTTTTAAATATACATATAAAATATGGTTAAAAATTGTCTTGAAATATGTACATAAAATGTCTGTATTTACTGTTGGGTTTTTCTACCATCCCCGTTTGCTCGATCTGCTCCATGTTTAATGTGCATCATGATTACCGATCCTACTTCATTTCGAGTACCAGCTTGATAGTCATAAGCCTATGAACAAATGTAATCTATATTTAGTTAACAACAAGGCAAGCTACATAATTAAACTTACTAGCAAAGCTATTTTCGGCTAAAATTTCACTTATGGGCACCTTAAATTTAATAAGAACATTGATAAAACAGACTATTTAATCCTTAAAACAGACTATTTAATCCTTGCCAGGGCAAGGTTTCTTGTCACACAAATCATTAATGTGTATAAGAGGTTCCTACCTCTGCATTTCTTTTACATGATTTGTTTGGAGATTGTCCTCTCTTCCTCTTTGCAGATGCTGGCAATTTTGCATCATACTTTGGTGGTCTCGTGCATGATTTAAAATATAATGCCATCAACTCTTGGTCATAATTATACTAGAACAGTGGTAAAACGTCATAAAATAGTGCAACCATATGTAAAGATGCATCAATAAACATTTTTAAATAACAACCAAGTTTATAGGTCTAAAGCTTTGTCAAAATACCAAGAACTGAAATGGAAAAGCTGACATTTCAAGCAAAGACATTTGATGGTTGATAATATGATCTTTCAAGTGGATCAATGAATGTATATATGCCATTTTTATTCCTGTACGAACCACCTTAAAAGACTACCATCATAACTTAAAATATGTAATTTCATTAATAAAACTTCCTCATCCAACAATATATCCTCATCCCAACACAAAGTGCCTACGATCATCTAACATACTACGCAAAAACAATAGGACCTGTATAAAGCAAATATTGAAGCAATTCAGTTGCTTTCCCACGTTTCAAATCCGCCAAACTCCTTGGTAAAGCAATTTACTTTACTTTCATAAAACCTAACTAGCTAACCTAGGTAAACAAAAACAAAGAAATCATTTTGCTACAAGAAAATACATACAAAAGATAGAGCAGTAACTGACATGTGTGCAGACAGCGTTTGAGTTCGTTGTGAAAAAAGTTCGTTAACTCTCGCGCTCCAATTTATGTCGTGGTCACACTAGCCATGTAACATTTGTCATTACTTTTTTAACAAAGCTTCAAGTGCGACTGGCCATAATTAAAATTTTGCGCTCCATCGAATGTCTTTATTTGTCTCTCCTTCGGAGAGATTAATTTTTAGAACGAAAATCTCAACTACCCAGAATTTAATTTTCACTATACATATAACTGTTACCGGACAAAAAGTCTTTCGTGTGATAATTTTTATCCGATTTTCTCAACCAGAATTCAAACAGCAAAGGCAGAAATAAAATCGTAGATTGAGTCAGATGAGCACCTTACCTGAACGTTATTTCATTGTTGATAAAACTTATGGACAATCTGGCCGCTGTCTTTCAACGCCGGTCGTTTGTCTTTCAACGCAAACGTTATTATAATGTTATTATAACGTTAGTGTTAAACAGTTAAATACTGACGTTATTTAAACTTTGAAACAACGTTACTAACTTTGCGCTCGGTACAAGATTGTCTGCTGTCTTTCAACGCCGGTCGTTGTCTTTCAACGCAAATATTATAATGTTATTATAACGTTAGTGTTTTAAACGTTAAATACTGACGTTATTTAAACGTTGAAACAACGTTACTAACTTTGCGCTCGGTTCAAGATTGTCTGCTGTCTTTCAACGCCGGTCGTTGTTCAACGCAAACGTTATTATAATGTTATTATAACGTTAGTGTTAAACCGTTAAATACTGACGTTATTAAACGTTGAAGCAACGTTACTAACTTTGCGCTCGGTTCAAGATTGTCCGCTGTCTTTCAACGCCGGTCGTTGTCATTCAACGCAAACGTTACTAAAATATTTATATAACGTCATAGTTAAACTATTTTTAAAACGTTGCAATAGTAACGTTATTTTAACGTTAAAGCAACGTTCTTTTTAAGTAATTTTATTTACGCATAAATTTGCAACTATTTTATAAAATTTGAAACGTTATTTTAACGTTAATATAACGTCATGGGGTTGAACGGTTATATTATGTTTAAAAAATAACGTTGAGTTAACGTTATTATACAAACGTTACATACAGTAACGTTAATATAACGTTAAAATTTGGTTATATAACGTAGAACAAAATAAAACGTTAATTTAACGTTATAATAACGTTATGTGCCCACTGGGAGAGGCCTTGCACGCAGTTGACAGTGTTCTAAAGCCATGGCCCAAGGAAAACGTCTTAGGACGTCGTAGTCATTGAGAGTGGAAGGACTAGACCGATGGTAACCTGCGCAGCACGTGGAACAACGTGATTTACATGTAAGGCCTTTATTAGGCGCAAAAGGCCATATTACAGCCTTTAGAGGCATGTGCACGTAGTTGACAGTGTTCTAAAGCCATGGCGCCAGGAAAACGACTTAGGACGTCGTAGTCCATTGAGAGTGGAAGGAATAGACCGATGGTAACCAGCGCAGGCACGTGGAACACGTGATTTACGTGTAAGGCCTTTATTAGGCGGCAAAAGGCCATATTACAGCCTTTACAGGCTGTGCACGTAGTTGACGGCGTTCTAAAGCCATGGCGCCAAGGAAAACGACTTAGGACGTCGTAGTCCATTGAGAGTGGAAGGATAGACCGATGGTAACCAGCGCAGGCACGTGGAACCACGTGATTTACGTGTAAGGCCTTTATTAGGCGGCAAAAGGCCATATTACAGCCTTTACAGGCCTGTACACGTAGTTGACAGTGTTCTAAAGCCATGGCGCCAAGGAAAACGACTTAGGACGTCGTAGTCCATTGAGAGTGGAAGGACTAGACCGATGGTAACCTGCAGGCACGTGGAACCACGTGATTTACGTGTAAGGCCTTTATTAGGCGGCAAAAGGCCATATTACAGCCTTTAGAGGCCTGTGCACGTAGTTGACAGTGTTCTAAAGCCATGGCGCCAAGGAAAACGACTTAGGACGTCGTAGTCCATTGAGAGTGGAAGGACTAGACCGATGGTAACCTGCGCAGGCACGTGGAACACGATTTACGTGTAAGGCCTTTATTAGGCGGCAAAAAGGCCATATTACAGCCTTTAGAGGCATGTGCACGTAGTTGACGGCGTTCTAAAGCCATGGCGCCAAGGAAAACGACTTAGACGTCGTAGTCCATTGAGAGTGGAAGGATAGACCGATGGTAACCAGCGCAGGCACGTGGAACCACGTGATTTACGTGTAAGGCCTTTATTAGGCGGCAAAAGGCCATATTACAGCCTTTACAGGCCTGTGCACGTAGTTGACAGTGTTCTAAAGCCATGGCGCCAAGGAAAACGACTTAGGACGTCGTAGTCCATTGAGAGTGGAAGGAATAGACCGATGTAACCAGCGCAGGCACGTGGAACCATGTGATTTACGTGTAAGGCCTTTATTAGGGGCAAAAGGCCATATTACAGCCTTTACAGGCCTGTACACGTAGTTGACAGTTTCTAAAGCCATGGCGCCAAGGAAAACGACTTAGGACGTCGTAGTCCATTGAGAGTGGAAGGACTAGACCAATGGTAACCTGGCAGGCGTGGAACACGTGATTTACGTGTAAGGCCTTTATTAGGCGGCAAAAGGCCATATTACAGCCTTTACAGGCCTGTGCACGTAGTTGACAGTGTTCTAAAGCCATGGCGCCAAGGAAAACGACTTAGGACGTCGTAGTCCATTGAGAGTGGAAGGACTAGAATGGTAACCTGCGCAGGCACGTGGAACCACGTGATTTACGTGTAAGGCCTTTATTAGGCGGCAAAAGGCCATATTACAGCCTTTACAGGCCTGTGCACGTAGTTGACAGTGTTCTAAAGCCATGGCGCCAAGGAAAACGACTTAGGACGTCGTAGTCCATTGAGAGTGGAAGGAATAGAGAGATGGTAACCTGCGCAGGCACGTGGAACCACGTGATTACGTGTAAGGCCTTTATTAGGCAAAAGGCCATATTACAGCCTTTAGAGGCCTGTGCACGTAGTTGACGGCGTTCTAAAGCCATGGCGCCAAGGAAAACGACTTAGGACGTCGTAGTCCATTGAGAGTGGAAGGAATAGACCGATGGTAACCAGCGCAGGCACGTGGAACACGTTTTACGTGTAAGGCCTTTATTAGGCGGCAAAAGGCCATATTACAGCCTTTAGAGGCATGTGCACGTAGTTGACGGCGTTCTAAAGCCATGGCGCCAAGGAAAACGACTTAGGACGTCGTAGTCCATTGAGAGTGGAAGGATAGACCGATGGTAACCTGCAGGCACGTGGAACCACGTGATTTACGTGTAAGGCCTTTATTAGGCGGCAAAAGGCCATATTACAGCCTTTACAGGCTGTGCACGTAGTTGACAGTGTTCTAAAGCCATGGCGCCAAGGAAAACGACTTAGGACGTCGTAGTCCATTGAGAGTGGAAGGATAGACCGATGGTAACCGGGCACGTGGAACCACGTGATTTACGTGTAAGGCCTTTATTAGGCGGCAAAAGGCCATATTACAGCCTTTACAGGCCTGTGCACGTAGTTGACAGTGTTCTAAAGCCATGGCGCCAAGGAAAACGACTTAGGACGTCGTAGTCCATTGAGAGTGGAAGGAATAGACCGATGGTAACCTGCAGGCACGTGGAACCACGTGATTTACGTGTAAGGCCTTTATTAGGCGGCAAAAGGCCATATTACAGCCTTTAGAGGCCTGTGCACGTAGTTGACGTTTCTAAAGCCATGGCGCCAAGGAAAACGACTTAGGACGTCGTAGTCCATTGAGAGTGGAAGGATAGACCGATGGTAACCAGCGCAGGCACGTGGAACACGTGATTTACGTGTAAGGCCTTTATTAGGCGGCAAAAGGCCATATTACAGCCTTTACACTGTACACGTAGTTGACAGTGTTCTAAAGCCATGGCGCCAAGGAAAACGACTTAGGACGTCGTAGTCCATTGAGAGTGGAAGGACTAGACCGATGGTAACCTGCAGGCACGTGGAACCACGTGATTTACGTGTAAGGCCTTTATTAGGCGGCAAAAGGCCATATTACAGCCTTTACAGGCCTGTGCACGTAGTTGACAGTGTTCTAAAGCCATGGCGCCAAGGAAAACGACTTAGGACGTCGTAGTCCATTGAGAGTGGAAGGAATAGACCGATGGTAACCAGCGCAGGCACGTGGAACACGTGATTTACGTGTAAGGCCTTTATTAGGCGGCAAAAGGCCATATTACAGCCTTTACAGGCCTGTGCACGTAGTTGACGGCGTTCTAAAGCCATGGCGCCAAGGAAAACGACTTAGGACGTCGTAGTCCATTGAGAGTGGAAGGACTAGACCGATGGTAGCGCACACGTGAACCACGCGAGGCACGTGGAACACGTGATTTATGTAAGGCCTTTATTAGGCGCAAAAGGCCATATTACAGCCTTTACAGGCCTGTCACGTAGTTGACAGTGTTCTAAAGCCATGGCGCCAAGGAAAACGACTTAGGACGTCGTAGTCCATTGAGAGTGGAAGGATAGACCGATGGTAACCTGCGCAGGCACGTGGAACCACGTGATTTACGTGTAAGGCCTTTATTAGGCGGCAAAAGGCCATATTACAGCCTTTAGGCCTGTGCACGTAGTTGACAGTGTTCTAAAGCCATGGCGCCAAGGAAAACGACTTAGGACGTCGTAGTCCATTGAGAGTGGAAGGACTAGACCGATGGTAACCTGCGCAGGCACGTGGAACAACGTGATTTACATGTTAGGCCTTTATTAGGCGGCAAAAGGCCATATTACAGCCTTTAGAGGCATGTGCACGTAGTTGACAGTGTTCTAAAGCCATGGCGCCAAGGAAAACGACTTAGGACGTCGTAGTCCATTGAGAGTGGAAGGAATAGACCGATGGTAACCAGCGCAGGCACGTGGAACCACGTGATTTACGTGTAAGGCCTTTATTAGGCGGCAAAAGGCCATATTACAGCCTTTACAGGCCTGTACACGTAGTTGACAGTGTTCTAAAGCCATGGCGCCAAGGAAAACGACTTAGGACGTCGTAGTCCATTGAGAGAAGGATAGACCGATGGTAACCAGCGCAGGCACGTGGAACCACGTGATTTACGTGTAAGGCCTTTATTAGGCGGCAAAAGGCCATATTACAGCCTTTACAGGCCTGTGCACGTAGTTGACAGTGTTCTAAAGCCATGGCGCCAAGGAAAACGACTTAGGACGTCGTAGTCCATTGAGAGTGGAAGGAATAGACCGATGGTAACCTGCAGGCACGTGGAACCACGTGATTTACGTGTAAGGCCTTTATTAGGCGGCAAAAGGCCATATTACAGCCTTTACAGGCCTGTGCACGTAGTTGACAGTGTTCTAAAGCCATGGCGCCAAGGAAAACGACTTAGGACGTCGTAGTCCATTGAGAGTGGAAGGACTAGACAATGGTAACCTGGATGCCGTGGAAGCACGGACGTGACGTGTAAGGCCTTTATTAGGCGGCAAAAGGCCATATTACAGCCTTTACAGGCCTGTGCACGTAGTTGACAGTGTTCTAAAGCCATGGCGCCAAGGAAAACGACTTAGGACGTCGTAGTCCATTGAGAGTGGAAGGATAGACCGATGGTAACCTGCGCAGGCACGTGGAACCACGTGATTTACGTGTAAGGCCTTTATTAGGCGGCAAAAGGCCATATTACAGCCTTTAGAGGCCTGTGCACGTAGTTGACAGTGTTCTAAAGCCATGGCGCCAAGGAAAACGACTTAGGACGTCGTAGTCCATTGAGAGTGGAAGGATAGACCGATGGTAACCTGCGCAGGCACGTGGAACACGTTTTACGTGTAAGGCCTTTATTAGGCGGCAAAAGGCCATATTACAGCCTTTAGAGGCATGTGCACGTAGTTGACGGCGTTCTAAAGCCATGGCGCCAAGGAAAACGACTTAGGACGTCGTAGTCCATTGAGAGTGGAAGGATAGACCGATGGTAACCAGCGCAGGCACGTGGAACCACGTGATTTACGTGTAAGGCCTTTATTAGGCGGCAAAAGGCCATATTACAGCCTTTACAGGCCTGTGCACGTAGTTGACAGTGTTCTAAAGCCATGGCGCCAAGGAAAACGACTTAGGACGTCGTAGTCCATTGAGAGTGGAAGGACTAGACCGATGGTAACCTGCAGGCACGTGGAACACGTGATTTACGTGTAAGGCCTTTATTAGGCGCAAAAGGCCATATTACAGCCTTTACAGGCCTGTGCACGTAGTTGACAGTGTTCTAAAGCCATGGCGCCAAGGAAAACGACTTAGGACGTCGTAGTCCATTGAGAGTGGAAGGACTAGACCGATGGTAACCTGCGCAGGCACGTGGAACCACGTGATTTACGTGTAAGGCCTTTATTAGGGGCAAAAGGCCATATTACAGCCTTTACAGGCCTGTGCACGTAGTTGACAGTGTTCTAAAGCCATGGCGCCAAGGAAAACGACTTAGGACGTCGTAGTCCATTGAGAGTGGAAGGAATAGACCGATGGTAACCAGCGCAGGCACGTGGAACACGTGATTTACGTGTAAGGCCTTTATTAGGCGGCAAAAGGCCATATTACAGCCTTTACAGGCCTGTACACGTAGTTGACAGTGTTCTAAAGCCATGGCGCCAAGGAAAACGACTTAGGACGTCGTAGTCCATTGAGAGTGGAAGGACTAGACCGATGGTAACCTGCGCAGCACGTGGAACACGTGATTTACGTGTAAGGCCTTTATTAGGCGGCAAAAGGCCATATTACAGCCTTTACAGGCCTGTGCACGTAGTTGACAGTGTTCTAAAGCCATGGCGCCAAGGAAAACGACTTAGGACGTCGTAGTCCATTGAGAGTGGAAGGACTAGACCGATGGTAACCTGCAGGCACGTGGAACCACGTGATTTACGTGTAAGGCCTTTATTAGGCGGCAAAAGGCCATATTACAGCCTTTACAGGCCTGTGCACGTAGTTGACAGTGTTCTAAAGCCATGGCGCCAAGGAAAACGACTTAGGACGTCGTAGTCCATTGAGAGTGGAAGGACTAGACCGATGGTAACCTGCAGGCACGTGGAACACGTGATTTACGTGTAAGGCCTTTATTAGGCGGCAAAAGGCCATATTACAGCCTTTACAGGCCTGTGCACGTAGTTGACAGTGTTCTAAAGCCATGGCGCCAAGGAAAACGACTTAGGACGTCGTAGTCCATTGAGAGTGGAAGGACTAGACCTGGTAACCTGCGCAGGCACGTGGAACACGTGATTTACGTGTAAGGCCTTTATTAGGCGCAAAAGGCCATATTACAGCCTTTACAGGCCTGTGCACGTAGTTGACAGTGTTCTAAAGCCATGGCGCCAAGGAAAACGACTTAGGACGTCGTAGTCCATTGAGAGTGGAAGGATAGAGATGGTAACCTGCGCAGGCACGTGGAACCACGTGATTTACGTGTAAGGCCTTTATTAGGCGGCAAAAGGCCATATTACAGCCTTTAGGCCTGTGCACGTAGTTGACGTGTTCTAAAGCCATGGCGCCAAGGAAAACGACTTAGGACGTCGTAGTCCATTGAGAGTGGAAGGACTAGACCGATGGTAACCTGCGCAGGCACGTGGAACACGTGATTTACGTGTAAGGCCTTTATTAGGCGGCAAAAGGCCATATTACAGCCTTTAGAGGCTGTGCACGTAGTTGACGGTGTTCTAAAGCCATGGCGCCAAGGAAAACGACTTAGGACGTCGTAGTCCATTGAGAGTGGAAGGATAGACCGATGGTAACCTGCAGGCACGTGGAACACGTGATTTACGTGTAAGGCCTTTATTAGGCGGCAAAAGGCCATATTACAGCCTTTACAGGCCTGTGCACGTAGTTGACAGTGTTCTAAAGCCATGGCGCCAAGGAAAACGACTTAGGACGTCGTAGTCCATTGAGAGTGGAAGGACTAGACCGATGGTAACCTGCAGGCACGTGGAACCACGTGATTTACGTGTAAGGCCTTTATTAGGCGGCAAAAGGCCATATTACAGCCTTTACAGGCCTGTGCACGTAGTTGACAGTGTTCTAAAGCCATGGCGCCAAGGAAAACGACTTAGGACGTCGTAGTCCATTGAGAGTGGATAGAGACCGATGGTAACCTGCGCAGGCACGTGGAACACGTGATTTACATGTAAGGCCTTTATTAGGGCAAAAGGCCATATTACAGCCTTTAGAGGCTGTGCACGTAGTTGACGGCGTTCTAAAGCCATGGCGCCAAGGAAAACGACTTAGGACGTCGTAGTCCATTGAGAGTGGAAGGATAGACCGATGGTAACCAGCGCAGGCACGTGGAACAACGTGATTTACGTGTAAGGCCTTTATTAGGCGGCAAAAGGCCATATTACAGCCTTTACAGGCCTGTGCACGTAGTTGACAGTGTTCTAAAGCCATGGCGCCAAGGAAAACGACTTAGGACGTCGTAGTCCATTGAGAGTGGAAGGACTAGACCGATGGTAACCTGCGCAGGCACGTGGAACCACGTGATTTACGTGTAAGGCCTTTATTAGGCGGCAAAAGGCCATATTACAGCCTTTAGGCTGTGCACGTAGTTGACAGTGTTCTAAAGCCATGGCGCCAAGGAAAACGACTTAGGACGTCGTAGTCCATTGAGAGTGGAAGGATAGACCGATGGTAACCTGCGCAGGCACGTGGAACACGTGATTTACGTGTAAGGCCTTTATTAGGCGCAAAAGGCCATATTACAGCCTTTAGAGGCATGTGCACGTAGTTGACGGCGTTCTAAAGCCATGGCGCCAAGGAAAACGACTTAGGACGTCGTAGTCCATTGAGAGTGGAAGGAATAGACCGATGGTAACCTGCGCAGGCACGTGGAACCACGTGATTTACGTGTAAGGCCTTTATTAGGCGGCAAAAGGCCATATTACAGCCTTTACAGGCCTGTGCACGTAGTTGACGGTGTTCTAAAGCCATGGCGCCAAGGAAAACGACTTAGGACGTCGTAGTCCATTGAGAGTGGAAGGATAGACCGATGGTAACCTGCGCAGGCACGCGAGGCACGTGGAACACGTGATTTACGTGTAAGGCCTTTATTAGGCGGCAAAAGGCCATATTACAGCCTTTACAGGCCTGTACACGTAGTTGACAGTTCTAAAGCCATGGCGCCAAGGAAAACGACTTAGGACGTCGTAGTCCATTGAGAGTGGAAGGATAGACCAATGGTAACCTGCGCAGGCACGTGGAACCACGTGATTTACGTGTAAGGCCTTTATTAGGCGGCAAAAGGCCATATTACAGCCTTTAGAGGCCTGTGCACGTAGTTGACAGTGTTCTAAAGCCATGGCGCCAAGGAAAACGACTTAGGACGTCGTAGTCCATTGAGAGTGGAAGGACTAGACCGATGGTAACCAGCGCAGGCACGTGGAACACGTGATTTACGTGTAAGGCCTTTATTAGGCGGCAAAAGGCCATATTACAGCCTTTAGAGGCATGTGCACGTAGTTGACAGTGTTCTAAAGCCATGGCGCCAAGGAAAACGACTTAGGACGTCGTAGTCCATTGAGAGTGGAAGGATAGACCGATGGTAACCAGCGCAGGCACGTGGAACCACGTGATTTACGTGTAAGGCCTTTATTAGGCGCAAAAGGCCATATTACAGCCTTTACAGGCCTGTGCACGTAGTTGACAGTGTTCTAAAGCCATGGCGCCAAGGAAAACGACTTAGGACGTCGTAGTCCATTGAGAGTGGAAGGATAGACCGATGGTAACCTGCAGGCACGTGGAACCACGTGATTTACGTGTAAGGCCTTTATTAGGCGGCAAAAGGCCATATTACAGCCTTTACAGGCCTGTACACGTAGTTGACAGTGTTCTAAAGCCATGGCGCCAAGGAAAACGACTTAGGACGTCGTAGTCCATTGAGAGTGGAAGGACTAGACCGATGGTAACCTGCGCAGGCACGTGGAACCACGTGATTTACGTGTAAGGCCTTTATTAGGCGGCAAAAGGCCATATTACAGCCTTTACAGGCCTGTGCACGTAGTTGACAGTGTTCTAAAGCCATGGCGCCAAGGAAAACGACTTAGGACGTCGTAGTCCATTGAGAGTGGAAGGACTAGACCAATGGTAACCTGCAGGCACGTGGAACACGTGATTTACGTGTAAGGCCTTTATTAGGCGGCAAAAGGCCATATTACAGCCTTTACAGGCCTGTGCACGTAGTTGACAGTGTTCTAAAGCCATGGCGCCAAGGAAAACGACTTAGGACGTCGTAGTCCATTGAGAGTGGAAGGAATAGACCGATGGTAACCTGCGCAGGCACGTGGAACCACGTGATTTACGTGTAAGGCCTTTATTAGGCGGCAAAAGGCCATATTACAGCCTTTAGAGCCTGTGCACGTAGTTGACGGCGTTCTAAAGCCATGGCGCCAAGGAAAACGACTTAGGACGTCGTAGTCCATTGAGAGTGGAAGGACTAGACCGATGGTAACCTGCGCAGGCACGTGGAACACGTGATTTACGTGTAAGGCCTTTATTAGGCGGCAAAAGGCCATATTACAGCCTTTAGAGGCATGTGCACGTAGTTGACGGCGTTCTAAAGCCATGGCGCCAAGGAAAACGACTTAGGACGTCGTAGTCCATTGAGAGTGGAAGGATAGACCGATGGTAACCTGCAGGCACGTGGAACCACGTGATTTACGTGTAAGGCCTTTATTAGGCGGCAAAAGGCCATATTACAGCCTTTACAGGCCTGTGCACGTAGTTGACAGTGTTCTAAAGCCATGGCGCCAAGGAAAACGACTTAGGACGTCGTAGTCCATTGAGAGTGGAAGGACTAGACCGATGGTAACCTGCAGGCACGTGGAACCACGTGATTTACGTGTAAGGCCTTTATTAGGCGGCAAAAGGCCATATTACAGCCTTTACAGGCCTGTACACGTAGTTGACGGCGTGTTCTAAAGCCATGGCGCCAAGGAAAACGACTTAGGACGTCGTAGTCCATTGAGAGTGGAAGGAATAGACCGATGGTAACCAGCGCAGGCACGTGGAACACGTGATTTACGTGTAAGGCCTTTATTAGGCGGCAAAAGGCCATATTACAGCCTTTACAGGCCTGTGCACGTAGTTGACAGTGTTCTAAAGCCATGGCGCCAAGGAAAACGACTTAGGACGTCGTAGTCCATTGAGAGTGGAAGGATAGACCGATGGTAACCTGCGCAGGCACGTGGAACACGTGATTTACGTGTAAGGCCTTTATTAGGCGGCAAAAGGCCATATTACAGCCTTTACAGGCCTGTGCACGTAGTTGACAGTGTTCTAAAGCCATGGCGCCAAGGAAAACGACTTAGGACGTCGTAGTCCATTGAGAGTGGAAGGACTAGACCGATGGTAACCTGCGCAGGCACGTGGAACCACGTGATTTACGTGTAAGGCCTTTATTAGGCGGCAAAAGGCCATATTACAGCCTTTAGGCTGTGCACGTAGTTGACAGTGTTCTAAAGCCATGGCGCCAAGGAAAACGACTTAGGACGTCGTAGTCCATTGAGAGTGGAAGGATAGACCGATGGTAACCTGCGCAGGCACGTGGAACACGTGATTTACGTGTAAGGCCTTTATTAGGCGCAAAAGGCCATATTACAGCCTTTAGGCTGTGCACGTAGTTGACGTGTTCTAAAGCCATGGCGCCAAGGAAAACGACTTAGGACGTCGTAGTCCATTGAGAGTGGAAGGACTAGACCGATGGTAACCTGCGCAGGCACGTGGAACCACGTGATTTACGTGTAAGGCCTTTATTAGGCGGCAAAAGGCCATATTACAGCCTTTACAGGCCTGTACACGTAGTTGACAGTGTTCTAAAGCCATGGCGCCAAGGAAAACGACTTAGGACGTCGTAGTCCATTGAGAGTGGAAGGACTAGACCGATGGTAACCTGCAGGCACGTGGAACACGTGATTTACGTGTAAGGCCTTTATTAGGCGGCAAAAGGCCATATTACAGCCTTTACAGGCCTGTGCACGTAGTTGACAGTGTTCTAAAGCCATGGCGCCAAGGAAAACGACTTAGGACGTCGTAGTCCATTGAGAGTGGAAGGACTAGACCGATGGTAACCTGCGCAGGCACGTGGAACACGTGATTTACGTGTAAGGCCTTTATTAGGCGGCAAAAGGCCATATTACAGCCTTTAGAGGCCTGTGCACGTAGTTGACGGTGTTCTAAAGCCATGGCGCCAAGGAAAACGACTTAGGACGTCGTAGTCCATTGAGAGTGGAAGGACTAGACCGATGGTAACCTGCGCAGGCACGTGGAACACGTGATTTACGTGTAAGGCCTTTATTAGGCGGCAAAAGGCCATATTACAGCCTTTACAGGCCTGTGCACGTAGTTGACAGTGTTCTAAAGCCATGGCGCCAAGGAAAACGACTTAGGACGTCGTAGTCCATTGAGAGTGGAAAATAGACCGATGGTAACCAGCGCAGGCACGTGGAACCACGTGATTTACGTGTAAGGCCTTTATTAGGCGGCAAAAGGCCATATTACAGCCTTTACAGGCCTGTGCACGTAGTTGACAGTGTTCTAAAGCCATGGCGCCAAGGAAAACGACTTAGGACGTCGTAGTCCATTGAGAGTGGAAGGACTAGACCGATGGTAACCTGCGCAGGCACGTGGAACACGTGATTTACGTGTAAGGCCTTTATTAGGCGGCAAAAGGCCATATTACAGCCTTTACAGGCCTGTGCACGTAGTTGACAGTGTTCTAAAGCCATGGCGCCAAGGAAAACGACTTAGGACGTCGTAGTCCATTGAGAGTGGAAGGAATAGACCGATGGTAACCAGCGCAGGCACGTGGAACCACGTGATTTACGTGTAAGGCCTTTATTAGGCGGCAAAAGGCCATATTACAGCCTTTACAGGCCTGTGCACGTAGTTGACAGTGTTCTAAAGCCATGGCGCCAAGGAAAACGACTTAGGACGTCGTAGTCCATTGAGAGTGGAAGGATAGACCGATGGTAACCTGCGCAGGCACGTGGAACACGTGATTTACGTGTAAGGCCTTTATTAGGCGGCAAAAGGCCATATTACAGCCTTTAGAGGCCTGTGCACGTAGTTGACAGTGTTCTAAAGCCATGGCGCCAAGGAAAACGACTTAGGACGTCGTAGTCCATTGAGAGTGGAAGGACTAGACCGATGGTAACCTGCGCAGGCACGTGGAACACGTGATTTACGTGTAAGGCCTTTATTAGGCGGCAAAAGGCCATATTACAGCCTTTACAGGCCTGTACACGTAGTTGACAGTGTTCTAAAGCCATGGCGCCAAGGAAAACGACTTAGGACGTCGTAGTCCATTGAGAGTGGAAGGACTAGACCATGGTAACCTGCGCAGGCACGTGGAACACGTGATTTACGTGTAAGGCCTTTATTAGGCGGCAAAAGGCCATATTACAGCCTTTAGAGGCCTGTGCACGTAGTTGACAGTGTTCTAAAGCCATGGCGCCAAGGAAAACGACTTAGGACGTCGTAGTCCATTGAGAGTGGAAGGACTAGACCGATGGTAACCTGCGCAGGCACGTGGAACACGTGATTTACGTGTAAGGCCTTTATTAGGCGGCAAAAGGCCATATTACAGCCTTTAGAGGCCTGTGCACGTAGTTGACGGCGTTCTAAAGCCATGGCGCCAAGGAAAACGACTTAGGACGTCGTAGTCCATTGAGAGTGGAAGGAATAGACCGATGGTAACCAGCGCAGGCACGTGGAACCACGTGATTTACGTGTAAGGCCTTTATTAGGCGGCAAAAGGCCATATTACAGCCTTTACAGGCCTGTACATGTAGTTGACAGTGTTCTAAAGCCATGGCGCCAAGGAAAACGACTTAGGACGTCGTAGTCCATTGAGAGTGGAAGGAACTAGACCGATGGTAACCTGCGCAGGCACGTGGAACCACGTGATTTACGTGTAAGGCCTTTATTAGGCGGCAAAAGGCCATATTACAGCCTTTACAGGCCTGTGCACGTAGTTGACAGTGTTCTAAAGCCATGGCGCCAAGGAAAACGACTTAGGACGTCGTAGTCCATTGAGAGTGGAAGGACTAGACCGATGGTAACCTGCGCAGGCACGTGGAACCACGTGATTTACGTGTAAGGCCTTTATTAGGCGGCAAAAGGCCATATTACAGCCTTTACAGGCCTGTGCACGTAGTTGACAGTGTTCTAAAGCCATGGCGCCAAGGAAAACGACTTAGGACGTCGTAGTCCATTGAGAGTGGAAGGAATAGACCGATGGTAACCTGCGCAGGCACGTGGAACCACGTGATTTACGTGTAAGGCCTTTATTAGGCGGCAAAAGGCCATATTACAGCCTTTAGAGGCCTGTGCACGTAGTTGACAGTGTTCTAAAGCCATGGCGCCAAGGAAAACGACTTAGGACGTCGTAGTCCATTGAGAGTGGAAGGATAGACCGATGGTAACCTGCGCAGGCACGTGGAACCACGTGATTTACGTGTAAGGCCTTTATTAGGCGGCAAAAGGCCATATTACAGCCTTTACAGGCCTGTGCACGTAGTTGACAGTGTTCTAAAGCCATGGCGCCAAGGAAAACGACTTAGGACGTCGTAGTCCATTGAGAGTGGAAGGATAGACCGATGGTAACCTGCGCAGGCACGTGGAACCACGTGATTTACGTGTAAGCCTTTATTAGGCGGCAAAAGGCCATATTACAGCCTTTAGACATGTGCACGTAGTTGACAGTGTTCTAAAGCCATGGCGCCAAGGAAAACGACTTAGGACGTCGTAGTCCATTGAGAGTGGAAGGACTAGACCGATGGTAACCTGCGCAGGCACGTGGAACACGTGATTTACGTGTAAGGCCTTTATTAGGCGGCAAAAGGCCATATTACAGCCTTTAGAGGCCTGTGCACGTAGTTGACAGTGTTCTAAAGCCATGGCGCCAAGGAAAACGACTTAGGACGTCGTAGTCCATTGAGAGTGGAAGGATAGACCGATGGTAACCTGCGCAGGCACGTGGAACCACGTGATTTACGTGTAAGGCCTTTATTAGGCGGCAAAAGGCCATATTACAGCCTTTACAGGCCTGTGCACGTAGTTGACAGTGTTCTAAAGCCATGGCGCCAAGGAAAACGACTTAGGACGTCGTAGTCCATTGAGAGTGGAAGGATAGACCGATGGTAACCTGCGCAGGCACGTGGAACACGTGATTTACGTGTAAGGCCTTTATTAGGCGGCAAAAGGCCATATTACAGCCTTTACAGGCCTGTGCACGTAGTTGACAGTGTTCTAAAGCCATGGCGCCAAGGAAAACGACTTAGGACGTCGTAGTCCATTGAGAGTGGAAGGATAGACCGATGGTAACCTGCGCAGGCACGTGGAACACGTGATTTACGTGTAAGGCCTTTATTAGGCGGCAAAAGGCCATATTACAGCCTTTACAGGCCTGTGCACGTAGTTGACAGTGTTCTAAAGCCATGGCGCCAAGGAAAACGACTTAGGACGTCGTAGTCCATTGAGAGTGGAAGGACTAGACCGATGGTAACCTGCGCAGGCACGTGGAACACGTGATTTACGTGTAAGGCCTTTATTAGGCGGCAAAAGGCCATATTACAGCCTTTAGAGGCCTGTGCACGTAGTTGACAGTGTTCTAAAGCCATGGCGCCAAGGAAAACGACTTAGGACGTCGTAGTCCATTGAGAGTGGAAGGATAGACCGATGGTAACCAGCGCAGGCACGTGGAACCACGTGATTTACGTGTAAGGCCTTTATTAGGCGGCAAAAGGCCATATTACAGCCTTTACAGGCCTGTGCACGTAGTTGACAGTGTTCTAAAGCCATGGCGCCAAGGAAAACGACTTAGGACGTCGTAGTCCATTGAGAGTGGAAGGAATAGACCGATGGTAACCTGCGCAGGCACGTGGAACCACGTGATTTACGTGTAAGGCCTTTATTAGGCGGCAAAAGGCCATATTACAGCCTTTACAGGCCTGTGCACGTAGTTGACAGTGTTCTAAAGCCATGGCGCCAAGGAAAACGACTTAGGACGTCGTAGTCCATTGAGAGTGGAAGGACTAGACCGATGGTAACCTGCGCAGGCACGTGGAACCACGTGATTTACGTGTAAGGCCTTTATTAGGCGGCAAAAGGCCATATTACAGCCTTTACAGGCCTGTGCACGTAGTTGACAGTGTTCTAAAGCCATGGCGCCAAGGAAAACGACTTAGGACGTCGTAGTCCATTGAGAGTGGAAGGACTAGACCGAGGCACGTGGAACAACGTGATTTACGTGTAAGGCCTTTATTAGGCGGCAAAAGGCCATATTACAGCCTTTACAGGCCTGTGCACGTAGTTGACAGTGTTCTAAAGCCATGGCGCCAAGGAAAACGACTTAGGACGTCGTAGTCCATTGAGAGTGGAAGGATAGACCGATGGTAACCTGCGCAGGCACGTGGAACCACGTGATTTACGTGTAAGGCCTTTATTAGGCGGCAAAAGGCCATATTACAGCCTTTAGGCCTGTGCACGTAGTTGACAGTGTTCTAAAGCCATGGCGCCAAGGAAAACGACTTAGGACGTCGTAGTCCATTGAGAGTGGAAGGACTAGACCGATGGTAACCTGCGCAGGCACGTGGAACACGTGATTTACATGTAAGGCCTTTATTAGGCGGCAAAAGGCCATATTACAGCCTTTACATGTGCACGTAGTTGACAGTGTTCTAAAGCCATGGCGCCAAGGAAAACGACTTAGGACGTCGTAGTCCATTGAGAGTGGAAGGACTAGACCAATGGTAACCTGCAGGCACGTGGAACCACGTGATTTACGTGTAAGGCCTTTATTAGGCGGCAAAAGGCCATATTACAGCCTTTAGGCCTGTGCACGTAGTTGACAGTGTTCTAAAGCCATGGCGCCAAGGAAAACGACTTAGGACGTCGTAGTCCATTGAGAGTGGAAGGACTAGACCGATGGTAACCTGCGCAGGCACGTGGAACACGTGATTTACGTTAAGGCCTTTATTAGGCGCAAAAGGCCATATTACAGCCTTTAGAGGCCTGTGCACGTAGTTGACGGCGTTCTAAAGCCATGGCGCCAAGGAAAACGACTTAGGACGTCGTAGTCCATTGAGAGTGGAAGGAATAGACCGATGGTAACCAGCGCAGGCACGTGGAACCACGTGATTTACGTGTAAGGCCTTTATTAGGCGGCAAAAGGCCATATTACAGCCTTTACAGGCCTGTACACGTAGTTGACAGTGTTCTAAAGCCATGGCGCCAAGGAAAACGACTTAGGACGTCGTAGTCCATTGAGAGTGGAAGGAATAGACCGATGGTAACCAGCGCAGGCACGTGGAACCACGTGATTTACGTGTAAGGCCTTTATTAGGCGGCAAAAGGCCATATTACAGCCTTTACAGGCCTGTGCACGTAGTTGACAGTGTTCTAAAGCCATGGCGCCAAGGAAAACGACTTAGGACGTCGTAGTCCATTGAGAGTGGAAGGACTAGACCGATGGTAACCTGCGCAGGCACGTGGAACAACGTGATTTACGTGTAAGGCCTTTATTAGGCGGCAAAAGGCCATATTACAGCCTTTAGAGGCCTGTGCACGTAGTTGACAGTGTTCTAAAGCCATGGCGCCAAGGAAAACGACTTAGGACGTCGTAGTCCATTGAGAGTGGAAGGAATAGACCGATGGTAACCTGCGCAGGCACGTGGAACACGTGATTTACGTGTAAGGCCTTTATTAGGCGGCAAAAGGCCATATTACAGCCTTTACAGGCCTGTGCACGTAGTTGACAGTGTTCTAAAGCCATGGCGCCAAAAAACGACTTAGGACGTCGTAGTCCATTGAGAGTGGAAGGACTAGACCGATGGTAACCTGCGCAGGCACGTGGAACCACGTGATTTACGTGTAAGGCCTTTATTAGGCGGCAAAAGGCCATATTACAGCCTTTACAGGCCTGTGCACGTAGTTGACAGTGTTCTAAAGCCATGGCGCCAAGGAAAACGACTTAGGACGTCGTAGTCCATTGAGAGTGGAAGGACTAGACCGATGGTAACCTGCGCAGGCACGTGGAACACGTGATTTACGTGTAAGGCCTTTATTAGGCCAAAAGGCCATATTACAGCCTTTAGACATGTGCACGTAGTTGACGTTCTAAAGCCATGGCGCCAAGGAAAACGACTTAGGACGTCGTAGTCCATTGAGAGTGGAAGGACTAGACCGATGGTAACCTGCGCAGGCACGTGGAACACGTGATTTACGTGTAAGGCCTTTATTAGGCGGCAAAAGGCCATATTACAGCCTTTAGAGGCCTGTGCACGTAGTTGACAGTGTTCTAAAGCCATGGCGCCAAGGAAAACGACTTAGGACGTCGTAGTCCATTGAGAGTGGAAGGATAGACCGATGGTAACCAGCGCAGGCACGTGGAACCACGTGATTTACGTGTAAGGCCTTTATTAGGCGGCAAAAGGCCATATTACAGCCTTTACAGGCCTGTGCACGTAGTTGACAGTGTTCTAAAGCCATGGCGCCAAGGAAAACGACTTAGGACGTCGTAGTCCATTGAGAGTGGAAGGACTAGACCGATGGTAACCTGCGCAGGCACGTGGAACCACGTGATTTACGTGTAAGGCCTTTATTAGGCGGCAAAAGGCCATATTACAGCCTTTAGAGGCCTGTGCACGTAGTTGACAGTGTTCTAAAGCCATGGCGCCAAGGAAAACGACTTAGGACGTCGTAGTCCATTGAGAGTGGAAGGATAGACCGATGGTAACCAGCGCAGGCACGTGGAACCACGTGATTTACGTGTAAGGCCTTTATTAGGCGGCAAAAGGCCATATTACAGCCTTTACAGGCCTGTCACGTAGTTGACAGTGTTCTAAAGCCATGGCGCCAAGGAAAACGACTTAGGACGTCGTAGTCCATTGAGAGTGGAAGGACTAGACCGATGGTAACCTGCAGGCACGTGGAACCACGTGATTTACGTGTAAGGCCTTTATTAGGCGCAAAAGGCCATATTACAGCCTTTAGAGGCCTGTGCACGTAGTTGACAGTGTTCTAAAGCCATGGCGCCAAGGAAAACGACTTAGGACGTCGTAGTCCATTGAGAGTGGAAGGACTAGACCGATGGTAACCAGCGCAGGCACGTGGAACCACGTGATTTACGTGTAAGGCCTTTATTAGGCGGCAAAAGGCCATATTACAGCCTTTACAGGCCTGTGCACGTAGTTGACAGTGTTCTAAAGCCATGGCGCCAAGGAAAACGACTTAGGACGTCGTAGTCATTGAGAGTGGAAGGACTAGACCGATGGTAACCTGCGCAGGCACGTGGAACACGTGATTTACGTGTAAGGCCTTTATTAGGCGGCAAAAGGCCATATTACAGCCTTTACAGGCCTGTGCACGTAGTTGACAGTGTTCTAAAGCCATGGCGCCAAGGAAAACGACTTAGGACGTCGTAGTCCATTGAGAGTGGAAGGACTAGACCGATGGTAACCTGCGCAGGCACGTGGAACCACGTGATTTACGTGTAAGGCCTTTATTAGGCGGCAAAAGGCCATATTACAGCCTTTACAGGCCTGTGCACGTAGTTGACAGTGTTCTAAAGCCATGGCGCCAAGGAAAACGACTTAGGACGTCGTAGTCCATTGAGAGTGGAAGGACTAGACCGATGCACGTGGAACAACGTGATTTACGTGTAAGGCCTTTATTAGGCGGCAAAAGGCCATATTACAGCCTTTAGGCCTGTGCACGTAGTTGACAGTGTTCTAAAGCCATGGCGCCAAGGAAAACGACTTAGGACGTCGTAGTCCATTGAGAGTGGAAGGACTAGACCGATGGTAACCTGCGCAGGCACGTGGAACACGTGATTTACGTGTAAGGCCTTTATTAGGCGGCAAAAGGCCATATTACAGCCTTTAGAGGCCTGTGCACGTAGTTGACAGTGTTCTAAAGCCATGGCGCCAAGGAAAACGACTTAGGACGTCGTAGTCCATTGAGAGTGGAAGGAACTAGACCGATGGTAACCTGCGCAGGCACGTGGAACCACGTGATTTACGTGTAAGGCCTTTATTAGGCGGCAAAAGGCCATATTACAGCCTTTACAGGCCTGTGCACGTAGTTGACGGTTCTAAAGCCATGGCGCCAAGGAAAACGACTTAGGACGTCGTAGTCCATTGAGAGTGGAAGGAATAGACCGATGGTAACCAGCGCAGGCACGTGGAACCACGTGATTTACGTGTAAGGCCTTTATTAGGCGGCAAAAGGCCATATTACAGCCTTTACAGGCCTGTGCACGTAGTTGACGTTTCTAAAGCCATGGCGCCAAGGAAAACGACTTAGGACGTCGTAGTCCATTGAGAGTGGAAGGAATAGACGATGGTAACCAGCGCAGGCACGTGGAACCACGTGATTTACGTGTAAGGCCTTTATTAGGCGGCAAAAGGCCATATTACACCGTTTACAGCCTTGTACATGTAGTTTGAAATGTGTCTAAAAAGCCATGGCGCCAAGAAAACGAAGCTATAAGGACGTCGAGTGGGCATTGCGAGTGGTAGGACTAGACAATGGTAACCACTGCCGCAGGATCGTGGAACAAACGTGATTTTACATGTAAGGTCCTTTATGTTAGGCCTCAAAAAAGGCCATATTAACCAGCCTTTAGATTTCATGTTGCACCGTATTGACGGCATTCTAAAGCCATGGCGCCAAGGAAAAACGATTAAGGAACCGGTGTCGTGAGTTCATGAGAGTGAAGGCTAGACCGATGTTTACCTGCACAGGCACGTGAAACAACGGGACTTTACATGTTAGCTCTTTATCAGGCCGCAAAAGGCCATATTTACAGCCTTTAGCAGGCATGTGCCACGGTAGGTTGACGGGCGTTCTACTAAAGCCATGGCGCCAAGGAAAACGACTTAAGAAGTCCGTTATCCATTGATAGTTGGAAGAGATAGACCGATGCGTAACCAGAGCAGGCACGTGGAACCCACGTGATTTTACGTGTAGTTCTTTAGTTAGCGCGCAAAGGCCCATTATTACAGGCCTTACAGGCCTGTGCACAGTATTTGACAGTGGTTTCTAAGCCATGGCGCCAAGGGGAAAACGACTTAGGGCGTCGTAGTTCATGAGAGTGAAGGACCTAGACCGATTGGAACCTGCGCAAGCACGTGAACAACAATGATTTACATGCTAGGCTTTTAATTAGGCCGCAAAAAGGCCATAATTACAGTCTTTAGAGGCTTGTGCACGTAGTTGACGAGCGTTCTAAAGCCATTGGCGCAAGAAAAAAGACTTAGGACGTCGTAGTCCATTCACGGTGGAAGGAATAGACCGATGGTAACCAGCGCCAGGCACGTGAAACCACGTGATTTACGTGTAAGGCCTTTATTAGGCGGCAAAAGGCCATATTACAGCCTTTACATGCCTGTACGCTGTTGACAGTGTTCTTACAAGCCATGGCGCCAAGGAAACGATTAGGACGTCGTAGTCCAATGAGCAGTGGAAGGACTAAGACGTAATAGGGTAACTGCTTGGATGCGTGGAAGCAGTGAATTTACGGGTGAATGTCCTTTATTAGGACTGCAAAAGACCATATTACAGCCTTTAGAGGCCTAGTGCACGCAGTTTGACAGTGTTCTAAAGCCATGTGGCGCCAAGAAACGACTTAGGACGTCGTAGTCCATTTGAGGTGGAAGGAAGTAGACCGATGGTAACCAGAGCAGGCCACTGTGATACAGTGATTTACGTTGTAGGTCTTTATTAGGCGGCAAAGGCCATATTAAGCCCTTTAAGGCCTGTACCAACGTAGTTGACAGTGTTCTAATGCCATGGCGCCAGGCAAAACGACTTAAGAAGTCGCTAGTTTCCATTGGAGAGTGAAGAAAATCGACCGATGGTAACCAGAGCAGGGCACGTTGGGACCACGTGATTTACGTGTCAGGTCTTATTAGGCGGCAAAAGGCCATATTACAGCTTTACAAGGCCTGTTAAACGTAGTTGAACAGTGTTCTAATGCCATGGCGCCAAGGAAAACGACTTAGGACGGTCGTAGTCCATTGAGGATGGAAGGACTAGACAGAGGTAACCACGCAGGCACGGTGGAACCACGTGATTTACGTGTAAGGCCTTGATTAGCAGCAAAAGGCCATATTACAGCCTTTACAGGCCTGTACATTAGTTGACAGTGTTCTAACGCATGGCCCCAGGAAAACGACTTGGGACGTCGTAGTTTCATGAGAGTGGAAGGACTAGACCGATCACGATGGAACAACATTAGATTTATTACTGTTTAGGCCTTTATTAGGCTGCAAAAAGACCATATTAAGCCTTTAGAAAGCCTGTGGCCACGCAGTTGACCAGTGTTTAAAGCCATGGCGCCAAGGAAAAACAGATTGTAGGACGTGTAGTTCATTGAGAGTGGAAGGACTAGACCGATGGGTAACCTCTGCGGCAGGCACGTGCGAACAAATAGAATTTACTGTTAGGCCTTTATTAGGGCCGCAAAGCCGATTAATGAAGCCCCGTAGAGGCATGTGCACGTTAGTTGAAACGGCCGTCTAAGCCATGGCCGCCAGAAAAACAGCTTAGGACGTCGTAGTCATTGAGAGTGGGAAGAAATAGACCGAGGTAACCAGCACAGGCACGTGGAAACACGTGATTTACGTTTAAGGGCTTTATTATTAGGGGCAAAAGGCATATTACACCGTTTACAGGCCTGTACTGTAGTTGACGGAATCTAAAAGGCCCCCAATTGGGGGGCGGGCCCCCAAGGAAACGACTTAGGACGTCGTAGTTCCAATTGAGAGGGAAGGACTAGACCGAGGTTTACCTGCACAGGCACGTGAACAACGGATTTCATGTTAGGCCTCTATTAAGGCCGCAAAAGGCAATTACGCTTAGAGGCATGTGCACGTAGTTGACGGCGTTCTAAAGCCATGGCGCCAAGGAAAACGACTTAAGAAGTCCGTAGTCCAATTTGAGAGTGGAAGGAATAGACGATGGTGACAAGAGCAGGCACGTGGAAACCACGTGATTTACGTGTAAGGTCCTTATTAGGCGGCAAAAAGGCATATAACAGCCGTTTACAGCCTGTGCACGTATTTCGACAGTGTTGCTAAAGCCATGGCGCCAAGGAAAACGACTTACCCGGGCGTCCGTAGTTTCATTGAAGTGGTAAGGACTAGACCGATGGGTAAATCTGCGCAGGCACGTGGAGATCAACATGGATTTAAACATGAGGCTTTTTAGCGCAAAACGCCATATTACAAGTCCTTTAAGAGCATGTGCACGTAAGTTGAACGGCGTTCTAAAGCCATGGCGCCCAAGAAAACGACTTTAGGAACGGTCGTAGTCATTCAGAGTGGAAGGAATAGACCGAATGGTAACCAGCGAGGCCAGTGAAACCAGTGATTTAACGTGGTAAAGGCCTTTAATTAGGCGGCAAAAGCCATCATTTACAGCTTTACATGCCTGGTTTACAACGTAGTGGACAGTGTTCTAAAAGCCATGGCGCCAAAGGAAAACGATTAGGACGTCGGTAGTCCAATGAGAGTTGGAAGGACTATGACTAATGGTAACTGGCTTGGATGCCGTGAACACGTGAATTTACGTGGCATGTCCTTATTAGGTTTGCAAAAGACCAATATTCAGG
>JASGCC010002533.1:0-27983 GCA_030067915.1 Hydractinia echinata
AAAAAAAATGAAAATATTTTGAAAATAACAAGTCTCATGGGTTTTAGTGGTGAAAAAATAATTTTTAAAAATCGTTCGGGAAATGAGTTTACTCCTCTTACTTTCTTTGTATACATTCGACTATACGGGCCGAGTCCGGGATTTACGGGAAATCGCGGGTTTTCGGTTGCCGGCGATTAAACTGCTTTCATTCGGCGTCTCATCAAAAAAAAAAAAAATCATTAACTATCTCATGGTTTTAGTGGTGAAAAAATAATTTAAAAATCGTTCGGGAAATGAGTTTACTCCTGCTTACTTTCTTTGTATACATTCGACTATACGGGATTTACGGGAAATCGCGGGTTTTCGGTTGCCGGCGATTAAACTGCTTTCATTCGGCGTCTCATCAAAAATGAAAATATTTTTGAAAACTACAAGTCTCATGGGTTTTAGTGGTGAAAAAATAATTTTAAAAATCGTTCGGGAAATGAGTTTACTCCCTGCTTACTTTCTTTGTATACATTCGACTATACGGGCCGATCCGGGATTTACGGGAAATCGCGGGTTTTCGGTTGCCGGAGATTAAACTGCTTTCATTCGGCGTCTCATCAGAAATGAAAATATTTTTGAAAACTACAAGTCTCATGGGTTTTAGTGGTGAAAAAATAATTTTAAAAATCGTTCGGGAAATGAGTTTACTCCCTGCTTACTTTCTTTGTATACATTCGACTATACGGGATTTACGGGAAATCGCGGGTTTTCGGTTGCCGGCGATTAAACTGCTTTCATTCGGCGTCTCATCAAAAATGAAAATATTTTTGAAAACTACAAGTCTCATGGGTTTTAGTGGTGAAAAAATAATTTTAAAAATCGTTCGGGAAATGAGTTTACTCCCTGCTTACTTTCTTTGTATACATTCGACTATAGGCCGAGGATTTACGGGAAATCGCGGGTTTTCGGTTGCCGGCGATTAAACTGCTTTCATTCGGCGTCTCATCAAAATGAAAATATTTTTGAAAACTACAAGTCTCATGGGTTTTAGTGGTGAAAAAATAATTTTAAAAATCGTTCGGGAAATGAGTTTACTCCCTGCTTACTTTCTTTGTATACATTCGACTATACGGCCGAGTCCGGGATTTACGGGAAATCGCGGGTTTTCGGTTGCCGGCGATTAAACTGCTTTCATTCGGCGTCTCATCAAAAATGAAAATATTTTTGAAAACTACAAGTCTCATGGGTTTTAGTGGTGAAAAAATAATTTTAAAAATCGTTCGGGAAATGAGTTTACTCCCTGCTTACTTTCTTTGTATACATTCGACTATACGGGATTTACGGGAAATCGCGGGTTTTCGGTTGCCGGCGATTAAACTGCTTTCATTCGGCGTCTCATCAAAAATGAAAATATTTTTGAAAACTACAAGTCTCATGGGTTTTAGTGGTGAAAAAATAATTTTAAAAATCGTTCGGGAAATGAGTTTACTCCCTGCTTACTTTCTTTGTATACATTCGACTATACGGGATCCGGGATTTACGGGGTTTTCGGTTGCCGGCGATTAAACTGCTTTCATTCGGCGTCTCATCAAAAATGAAAATATTTTTGAAAACTACAAGTCTCATGGGTTTTAGTGGTGAAAAAATAATTTTAAAAATCGTTCGGGAAATGAGTTTACTCCCTGCTTACTTTCTTTGTATACATTCGACTATACGGGATTTACGGGAAATCGCGGGTTTTCGGTTGCCGGCGATTAAACTGCTTTCATTCGCGTCATCAAAATGAAAATATTTTTGAAAACTACAAGTCTCATGGGTTTTAGTGGTGAAAAAATAATTTTAAAAATCGTTCGGGAAATGAGTTTACTCCCTGCTTACTTTCTTTGTATACATTCGACTATACGGGATTTACGGGAAATCGCGGGTTTTCGGTTGCCGGCGATTAAACTGCTTTCATTCGGCGTCTCATCAAAAATGAAAATATTTTTGAAAACTACAAGTCTCATGGGTTTTAGTGGTGAAAAAATAATTTTAAAAATCGTTCGGGAAATGAGTTTACTCCCTGCTTACTTTCTTTGTATACATTCGACTATACGGGCCGAGTCCGGGATTTACGGGAAATCGCGGGTTTTCGGTTGCCGGCGATTAAACTGCTTTCATTCGGCGTCTCATCAAAATGAAAATATTTTTGAAAACTACAAGTCTCATGGGTTTTAGTGGTGAAAAAATAATTTTAAAAATCGTTCGGGAAATGAGTTTACTCCCTGCTTACTTTCTTTGTATACATTCGACTATACGGGATTTACGGGAAATCGCGGGTTTTCGGTTGCCGGCGATTAAACTGCTTTCATTCGGCGTCTCATCAAAAATGAAAATATTTTTGAAAACTACAAGTCTCATGGGTTTTAGTGGTGAAAAAATAATTTTAAAAATCGTTCGGGAAATGAGTTTACTCCCTGCTTACTTTCTTTGTATACATTCGACTATACGGGCCGAGTCCGGGATTTACGGGAAATCGCGGGTTTTCGGTTGCCGGCGATTAAACTGCTTTCATTCGGCGTCTCATCAAAAATGAAAATATTTTTGAAAACTACAAGTCTCATGGGTTTTAGTGGTGAAAAAATAATTTTAAAAATCGTTCGGGAAATGAGTTTACTCCCTGCTTACTTTCTTTGTATACATTCGACTATACGGGATTTACGGGAAATCGCGGGTTTTCGGTTGCCGGCGATTAAACTGCTTTCATTCGGCGTCTCATCAAAAATGAAAATATTTTTGAAAACTACAAGTCTCATGGGTTTTAGTGGTGAAAAAATAATTTTAAAAATCGTTCGGGAAATGAGTTTACTCCCTGCTTACTTTCTTTGTATACATTCGACTATACGGGAGTCCGGATTTACGGGAAATCGCGGGTTTTCGGTTGCCGGATTAAACTGCTTTCATTCGGCGTCTCATCAAAATGAAAATATTTTTGAAAACTACAAGTCTCATGGGTTTTAGTGGTGAAAAAATAATTTTAAAAATCGTTCGGGAAATGAGTTTACTCCCTGCTTACTTTCTTTGTATACATTCGACTATACGGGATTTACGGGAAATCGCGGGTTTTCGGTTGCCGGCGATTAAACTGCTTTCATTCGGCGTCTCATCAAAATGAAAATATTTTTGAAAACTACAAGTCTCATGGGTTTTAGTGGTGAAAAAATAATTTTAAAAATCGTTCGGGAAATGAGTTTACTCCCTGCTTACTTTCTTTGTATACATTCGACTATACGGGCCGAGTCCGGGATTTACGGGAAATCGCGGGTTTTCGGTTGCCGGCGATTAAACTGCTTTCATTCGGCGTCTCATCAAAATGAAAATATTTTTGAAAACTACAAGTCTCATGGGTTTTAGTGGTGAAAAAATAATTTTAAAAATCGTTCGGGAAATGAGTTTACTCCCTGCTTACTTTCTTTGTATACATTCGACTATACGGGATATTTACGGGAAATCGCGGGTTTTCGGTTGCCGGCGATTAAACTGCTTTCATTCGGCGTCTCATCAAAAATGAAAATATTTTTGAAAACTACAAGTCTCATGGGTTTTAGTGGTGAAAAAATAATTTTAAAAATCGTTCGGGAAATGAGTTTACTCCCTGCTTACTTTCTTTGTATACATTCGACTATACGGGATTTTACGGGAAATCGCGGGTTTTCGGTTGCCGGCGATTAAACTGCTTTCATTCGGCGTCTCATCAAAATGAAAATATTTTTGAAAACTACAAGTCTCATGGGTTTTAGTGGTGAAAAAATAATTTTAAAAATCGTTCGGGAAATGAGTTTACTCCCTGCTTACTTTCTTTGTATACATTCGACTATACGGGCCGAGTGGGATTTACGGGAAATCGCGGGTTTTCGGTTGCCGGCGATTAAACTGCTTTCATTCGGCGTCTCATCAAAAATGAAAATATTTTTGAAAACTACAAGTCTCATGGGTTTTAGTGGTGAAAAAATAATTTTAAAAATCGTTCGGGAAATGAGTTTACTCCCTGCTTACTTTCTTTGTATACATTCGACTATACGGGATTTACGGGAAATCGCGGGTTTTCGGTTGCCGGCGATTAAACTGCTTTCATTCGGCGTCTCATCAAAAATGAAAATATTTTTGAAAACTACAAGTCTCATGGGTTTTAGTGGTGAAAAAATAATTTTAAAAATCGTTCGGGAAATGAGTTTACTCCCTGCTTACTTTCTTTGTATACATTCGACTATACGGGATTTACGGGAAATCGCGGGTTTTCGGTTGCCGGCGATTAAACTGCTTTCATTCGGCGTCTCATCAAAATGAAAATATTTTTGAAAACTACAAGTCTCATGGGTTTTAGTGGTGAAAAAATAATTTTAAAAATCGTTCGGGAAATGAGTTTACTCCCTGCTTACTTTCTTTGTATACATTCGACTATACGGGAGTCCGGGATTTACGGGAAATCGCGGGTTTTCGGTTGCCGGCGATTAAACTGCTTTCATTCGGCGTCTCATCAAAAATGAAAATATTTTTGAAAACTACAAGTCTCATGGGTTTTAGTGGTGAAAAAATAATTTTAAAAATCGTTCGGGAAATGAGTTTACTCCCTGCTTACTTTCTTTGTATACATTCGACTATACGGGATTTTACGGGAAATCGCGGGTTTTCGGTTGCCGGCGATTAAACTGCTTTCATTCGGCGTCTCATCAAAATGAAAATATTTTTGAAAACTACAAGTCTCATGGGTTTTAGTGGTGAAAAAATAATTTTAAAAATCGTTCGGGAAATGAGTTTACTCCCTGCTTACTTTCTTTGTATACATTCGACTATACGGGATTTACGGGAAATCGCGGGTTTTCGGTTGCCGGCGATTAAACTGCTTTCATTCGGCGTCTCATCAAAAATGAAAATATTTTTGAAAACTACAAGTCTCATGGGTTTTAGTGGTGAAAAAATAATTTTAAAAATCGTTCGGGAAATGAGTTTACTCCCTGCTTACTTTCTTTGTATACATTCGACTATACGGGCCGAGTCCGGGATTTACGGGAAATCGCGGGTTTTCGGTTGCCGGCGATTAAACTGCTTTCATTCGGCGTCTCATCAAAAATGAAAATATTTTTGAAAACTACAAGTCTCATGGGTTTTAGTGGTGAAAAAATAATTTTAAAAATCGTTCGGGAAATGAGTTTACTCCCTGCTTACTTTCTTTGTATACATTCGACTATACGGGATCCGGGATTTACGGGAAATCGCGGGTTTTCGGTTGCCGGCGATTAAACTGCTTTCATTCGGCGTCTCATCAAAATGAAAATATTTTTGAAAACTACAAGTCTCATGGGTTTTAGTGGTGAAAAAATAATTTTAAAAATCGTTCGGGAAATGAGTTTACTCCCTGCTTACTTTCTTTGTATACATTCGACTATACGGGATTTACGGGAAATCGCGGGTTTTCGGTTGCCGGCGATTAAACTGCTTTCATTCGGCGTCTCATCAAAATGAAAATATTTTTGAAAACTACAAGTCTCATGGGTTTTAGTGGTGAAAAAATAATTTTAAAAATCGTTCGGGAAATGAGTTTACTCCCTGCTTACTTTCTTTGTATACATTCGACTATACGGGATTTACGGGAAATCGCGGGTTTTCGGTTGCCGGCGATTAAACTGCTTTCATTCGGCGTCTCATCAAAATGAAAATATTTTTGAAAACTACAAGTCTCATGGGTTTTAGTGGTGAAAAAATAATTTTAAAAATCGTTCGGGAAATGAGTTTACTCCCTGCTTACTTTCTTTGTATACATTCGACTATACGGGCCGAGTCCGGATTTACGGGAAATCGCGGGTTTTCGGTTGCCGGCGATTAAACTGCTTTCATTCGGCGTCTCATCAAAAATGAAAATATTTTTGAAAACTACAAGTCTCATGGGTTTTAGTGGTGAAAAAATAATTTTAAAAATCGTTCGGGAAATGAGTTTACTCCCTGCTTACTTTCTTTGTATACATTCGACTATACGGGAGTCCGGGATTTACGGGAAATCGCGGGTTTTCGGTTGCCCGGCGATTAAAACTGCTTTCATTCGGCGTCTCATCAGAAATGAAAATATTTTTGAAAACTACAAGTCTCATGGGTTTTTAGTGGTGAAAAAAATAATTTTAAAAATCGTTCGGGAAATGAGTTTACTCCCTGCTTACTTTCTTTGTATACATTCGACTATACCGGGATTTACGGGAAATCGCGGGTTTTCGGTTGCCGGCGATTAAACTGCTTTCGTTCGGCGTCTCATCAAAATGAAAATATTTTTGAAAACTACAAGTCTCATGGGTTTTAGTGGTGAAAAAATAATTTTAAAAAATCGTTCGGGAAATGAGTTTACTCCCTGCTTACTTTCTTTGTATACATTCGACTATACCGGGATTTACGGGAAATCGCGGGTTTTCGGTTGCCGGCGATTAAACTGCTTTCGTTCGGCGTCTCATCAAATATGAAAATATTTTTGAAAACTACAAGTCTCATGGGTTTTAGTGGTGAAAAAATAATTTTAAAAATCGTTCGGGAAATGAGTTTACTCCCTGCTTACTTTCTTTGTATACATTCGACTATACGGCCGAGTCCGGGATTTACGGGAAATCGCGGGTTTTCGGTTGCCGGCGATTAAACTGCTTTCATTCGGCGTCTCATCAAATATGAAAATATTTTTGAAAACTACAAGTCTCATGGGTTTTAGTGGTGAAAAAAATAATTTTAAAATCGTTCGGGAAATGAGTTTACTCCCTGCTTACTTTCTTTGTATACATTCGACTATACGAGGATTTACGGGAAATCGCGGGTTTTCGGTTGCCGGCGATTAAACTGCTTTCGTTCGGCGTCTCATCAAATATGAAAATATTTTTGAAAACTACAAGTCTCATGGGTTTTAGTGGTGAAAAAATAATTTTAAAAATCGTTTCGGGAAATGAGTTTACTCCCTGCTTACTTTCTTTGTATACATTCGACTATACGGCCGAGTCCGGGATTTACGGGAAATCGCGGGTTTTCGGTTGCCGGCGATTAAACTGCTTTCATTCCGGCGTCTCATCAGAAATGAAAATATTTTTGAAAACTACAAGTCTCATGGGTTTTAGTGGTGAAAAAATAATTTTAAAAATCGTTCGGGAAATGAGTTTACTCCCTGCTTACTTTCTTTGTATACATTCGACTATACGGGCCCGGGATTTACGGGAAATCGCGGGTTTTCGGTTGCCGGCGATTAAACTGCTTTCGTTCGGCGTCTCATCAAAAATGAAAATATTTTTGAAAACTACAAGTCTCATGGGTTTTAGTGGTGAAAAAATAATTTTAAAAATCGTTCGGGAAATGAGTTTACTCCCTGCTTACTTTCTTTGTATACATTCGACTATACCGGGATTTACGGGAAATCGCGGGTTTTCGGTTGCCCGGCGATTAAACTGCTTTCGTTCGGCGTCTCATCAAAATGAAAATATTTTTGAAAACTACAAGTCTCATGGGTTTTAGTGGTGAAAAAATAATTTTAAAAATCGTTCGGGAAATGAGTTTACTCCCTGCTTACTTTCTTTGTATACATTCGACTATACGGGGATTTACGGGAAATCGCGGGTTTTCGGTTGCCGGCGATTAAACTGCTTTCGTTCGGCGTCTCATCAAAATATGAAAATATTTTTGAAAACTACAAGTCTCATGGGTTTTAGTGGTGAAAAATAATTTTAAAAATCGTTCGGGAAATGAGTTTACTCCCTGCTTACTTTCTTTGTATACATTCGACTATACGGGCCGAGTCCGGGATTTACGGGAAATCGCGGGTTTTCGGTTGCCGGCGATTAAACTGCTTTCATTCGGCGTCTCATCAGAAATGAAAATATTTTTGAAAACTACAAGTCTCATGGGTTTTAGTGGTGAAAAAATAATTTTAAAAATCGTTCGGGAAATGAGTTTACTCCCTCCTTACTTTCTTTGTATACATTCGACTATACGGGCCGAGTCCGGGATTTACGGGAAATCGCGGGTTTTCGGTTGCCGGCGATTAAACTGCTTTCATTCGGCGTCTCATCAGAAATGAAAATATTTTTGAAAACTACAAGTCTCATGGGTTTTAGTGGTGAAAAAATAATTTTAAAAATCGTTCGGGAAATGAGTTTACTCCCTGCTTACTTTCTATGTATACATTCGACTATACGGGATTTACGGGAAATCGCGGGTTTTCGGTTGCCGGCGATTAAACTGCTTTCGTTCGGCGTCGCATCAAAAATGAAAATATTTTTGAAAACTACAAGTCCCATGGGTTTTAGTGGTGAAAAAAGTAATTTTAAAAATCGTTCGGGAAATGAGTTTACTCCCTGCTTACTTTCTTTGTATACATTCGACTATACGGGATTTACGGGAAATCGTGGGTTTTCGGTTGCCGGCGATTAAACTGCTTTCGTTTGGCGTCGCATCAAAAATCAAAATATTTTTGAAAACTACAAGTCTCATGGGTTTTAGTGGTGAAAAAATAATTTTAAAAATCGTTCGGGAAATGAGTTTACTCCCTGCTTACTTTCTTTGTATACATTCGACTATACGGGCCGAGTCCGGGATTTACGGGAAATCGCGGGTTTTCGGTTGCCGGCGATTAAATTGCTTTCATTCGGCGTCTCATCAGAAATGAAAATATTTTTGAAAACTACTAGTCTCATGGGTTTTAGTGGTGAAAAAATAATTTTAAAAATCGTTCGGGAAATGAGTTTACTCCCTCCTTACTTTCTTTGTATACATTCGACTATACGGACCGAGTCCGGGATTTACGGGAAATCGCGGGTTTTCGGTTGCCGGCGATTAAACTGCTTTCGTTCGGCGTCGCATCAAAAATGAAAATATTTTTGAAAACTACAAGTCTCATGGGTTTTAGTGGTGAAAAAATAATTTTACAAATCGTTCGGGAAATGAGTTTACTCCCTGCTTACTTTCTTTGTATACATTCGACTATACGGGGTTTACGGGAAATCGCGGGTTTTCGGTTGCCGGCGATTAAACTGCTTTCATTCGGCGTCTCATAAAAAATGAAAATATTTCTGAAAAGTACAAGTCTCATGGGTTTTAGTGGTGAAAAAATAATTTTAAAAATCGTTCGGGAATCGAGTTTAATCCCTGCTTACTTTCTTTGTATACATTCGACTATACGGGCCGAGTCCTGAATTTACGGGAAATCGCGGGTTTTCGGTTGCCGGAGATTAAACTGCTTTCATTCCGCGTCTCATCAGAAATGAAAATATTTTTGAAAACTACAAGTCTCATGGGTTTTAGTGGTGAAAAAATAATTTTAAAAATCGTTCGGGAAATGAGTTTACTCCCTGCTTACTTTATTTGTATACATTCGACTATACGGGGTTTACGGGAAATCGCGGGTTTTCGGTTGCCGGCGATTAAACTGCTTTCGTTCGGCGTCGCATCAAAAATGAAAATATTTTTGAAAACTACAAGTCTCATGGGTTTTAGTGGTGGAAAAATAATTTTAAAAATCGTTCGGGAAATGAGTTTACTCCCTGTTTACTTTCTTTGTATACATTCGACTATACGGGATTTACGGGAAATCGCGGGTTTTCGGTTGCCGGCGATTAAACTGCTTTCATTCGGCGTCTCATCAGAAATGAAAATATTTTTGAAAACTACAAATCTCATGGGTTTTAGTGATGAAAAAATAATTTTAAAAATCGTTCGGGAAATGAGTTTACTCCCTGCTTACTTTCTTTGTATTTATTCGACTATACGGGCCCAGTCCGGGATTTACGGGAAATCGCGGGTTTTCGGTTGCCGGCGAATAAACTGCTTTCATTCCGCGTCTCATCAGAAATGAAAATATTTTTGAAAACTACAAGTCTCATGGATTTTAGTGGTGAAAAAATAATTTTAAAAATCGTTCGGGAAATGAGTTTACTCCCTGCTTACTTTCTTTGTATACATTCGACTATACGGGATTTACGGGAAATTGGGGGTTTTCGGTTGCCGGCGATTAAACTGCTTTCGTTCGGCGTCTCATCAAATATGAAAATATTTTTGAAAACTACAAGTCTCATGGGTTTTAGTGGTGAAAAAATAATTTTAAAAATCGTTCGGGAAATGAGTTTACTCCCTGCTTACTTTCTTTGTATACATTCGACTATACGGGATTTACGGGAAATCGCGGGTTTTCGGTTGCCGGCGATTAAACTGCTTTCATTCGGCGTCTCATCAGAAATGAAAATATTTTTGAAAACTACAAGTCTCATGGGTTTTAGTGGTGAAAAAATAATTTTAAAAATCGTTCGGGGAATGAGTTTACTCCCTGCTTACTTTATTTGTATACATTCGACTATACGGGGTTTACGGGAAATCGCGGGTTTTCGGTTGCCGGCGATTAAACTGCTTTCGTTCGGCGTCGCATCAAAAATGAAAATATTTTTGAAAACTACAAGTCTCATGGGTTTTAGTGGTGAAAAAATAATTTTAAAAATCGTTCGGGAAATGAGTTTACTCCCTGTTTACTTTCTTTGTATACATTCGACTATACGGGATTTACGGGAAATCGCGGGTTTTCGGTTGCCGGCGATTAAACTACTTTCATTCGGCGTCTCATCAGAAATGAAAATATTTTTGAAAACTACAAGTCTCATGGGTTTTAGTGGTGAAAAAATGATTTTACAAATCGTTCGGGAAATGAGTTACTCCCTGCTTACTTTCTTTGTATACATTCGACTATACGGGCCGAGTCCGGGATTTACGGGAAATCGCGGGTTTTCGGTTGCCGGCGATTAAACTGCTTTCATTCGGCGTCTCATCAGAAATTAAAATATTTTTGAAAACTACAAGTCTCATGGGTTTTAGTGGTGAAAAAATAATTTTAAAAATCGTTCGGGAAATGAGTTTACTCCCTCCTTACTTTCTTTGTATACATTCGACTATACGGGCCGAGTCCGGGATTTACGGGAAATCGCGGGTTTTCGGTTGCCGGCGATTAAACTGCTTTCAATCGGCGTCTCATCAGAAATGAAAATATTTTTGAAAACTACAAATCTCATGGGTTTTAGTGATGAAAAAATAATTTTAAAAATCGTTCGGGAAATGAGTTTACTCCCTGCTTACTTTCTTTGTATTTATTCGACTATACGGGCCCAGTCCGGGATTTACGGGAAATCGCGGGTTTTCGGTTGCCGGCGATTAAACTGCTTTCATTCCGCGTCTCATCAGAAATGAAAATATTTTTGAAAACTACAAGTCTCATGGGTTTTAGTGGTGAAAAAATAATTTTAAAAATCGTTCGGGAAATGAGTTTACTCCCTGCTTACTTTCTTTGTATACATTCGACTATACGGGATTTACGGGAAATTGGGGGTTTTCGGTTGCCGGCGATTAAACTGCTTTCGTTCGGCGTCTCATCAAATATGAAAATATTTTTGAAAACTACAAGTCTCATGGGTTTTAGTGGTGAAAAAATAATTTTAAAAATCGTTCGGGAAATGAGTTTACTCCCTGCTTACTTTCTTTGTATACATTCGACTATACGGGATTTACGGGAAATCGCGGGTTTTCGGTTGCCGGCGATTAACACTGTACGAAAAATTATATTTTCGGGCACCGAAAATACTTAGAAAACACCGCATTTTCTGACATTTTCTTTATATTTACCGATATTTTCGGACTCTGTTGATCTGAGATTTTCATAAATTTACTTGAAAATATACTTGTGATTTGCGACACAGAAAATTTTAAAATACGGAATTTTCGGACTTTTCTTATAAGTAAAATGTGGATTTTTCAGCATGAAAAGGAATGAAAATATCAATTTTTCAGAAGAAATATCCGCGCAAATGTGGAATTTTCGGACTTTTATATGAGGAAAATGTGGAATTTTCGGACTTTTATTATATGACAAATGTGGATTTTCAGGCATGAAAACGAATTAAAATGCGATGTTTCACATAATTGTTCGCGCTTTTCGTACTGTCGTACAGTTGGCGCGCATACATGATCCTGATCAAAAATCAAAAATTATTTTTATTGATTTTTTTTCTAGTAAAAACGAATAAAACTGTACATTAGTTTACAAATGATAACTCTGTAAAAATTATATTAAAATTTACATTAGTGAAAAGAAAACATCTACATAAAAAATAAACAAATAAGCCTTTGGATTAAAACTGACGGTAAATTTTACAATAGATATCTGAGTATGTCTACAAGGGTAGTAGTTGTAAATATGACTGGGGTTAGGCTCTTAAAAGATACTAAATTCACTTTTCTTGTGTTAAAAGCATAACTATGTCCGAAAATATATTTTCATTAAAAAAGTTAATCTAAAAAATGTCACTTTGTTAAAAATATAAATTAGCATACAAATATTCACATAAATATACGTCTTAAGTAAATTTTTTCCCCAAAAACTACAGGCAAGATAAGTTTATGTTTGCAAATCAGTGGAAGTGAAAATTTTGGCTAATACTTTTACAATATAATCAAATCTATATTTGTATAACACACTGTTAAACAATGTAAAACATGATGTTGATTAGAAGTTCTTGTTGAGGAAAGCAAAGAAAAGAAATCATAATATTAGCATTAACAATAACTATAAAAACAACCATAAAATCCTAAACATAGTTTATGATTTTATCCACAACAAATCACTCTCAAGATTCTTCGGAGCAGACTTCTCCACTGTTTCACCTGTTATTCGCCGCACATATTGTCTCTGGGCTGTTTTAGACATTATTTTTTGGGCTTCCTTATCCAGACTATGTAGACCTTTGACAAGTCGTTTGCTTCTCCATGATATTGGATATCGTTTGAAAACAATCTCGCCATTATCCTCTGCCTCACTTTCTGAAGAGGCCCACTCTGGTTTGATGACTTTTAAAAACGTCTCTCTGTCATGATCAGACATCGCTACCTCCTTGTTTTGGACGGTTCGTCTACGCATTCTACATTTCTAAACAAGATAAAAATTTGGATTATCAAAATGTGGTATATATGGCTCTATTATTTCCTGACAGAATTAAAACAAGAACAACTACGTGGAGAATAAAACATTCTTTAATCAGAGAACCTCTTCACAATTTCTTTCATCACTTATTTAATGAATATTTTAAAAGGATGGCCATTTTAGAGATATAAGTCTGTTATCAACATGGGTCTTGTTTACAGTGGCAAAAAAAATGGAATCATGAACTTTCTGTGTGTGTGGTAATCCACACAGTATGTACAATTATCAAAATTATCATTCACTTTCCGCTGATATCTTGCCTGTCTTTTTAAGCGTTCGTCCTTCCCAATTTTTTCGTCTTTTCTGGAAATTGTGGATTTCGACGTAAAAAACGTTGCAATAGCAGCTGAAAGAAAAAATTATTATATATACTGGATAAATTTACACAAAAAAACAGTGAAATTAATTTCATCCAAAAAGATTCCCTTTGAATTATAACCACAAAACACAACAGCTGCCCTAACAAATATTGATGATTATACTAAAAACCTCTTACCATTTAAGACGGCATCTGCTTCAGCCGGCCGAAGACCCTTTACATAATTTTTAATGTATTCTGTCATGTCCGTGTTGACATCACCAAAAGGACTAAAAATAAATCTCGGCTGTCATGTATATCATTACACAATGTTAAAAAAAAGTATTTGGATGGTTTACTGCAGAACTGGTTGGCATTATTTAAGAGCTTATAAATGAGCTTACTAAAATCAAGGTTTCTTAACATTTTTTGCAACCTAATGGGTCACAAATTTTTCAAACTAATTGGCCCTAAATTGTATTAGAAGAAACACACTAAACAAACACGAAAAGTAGTATATACACCCAGGATAGTAGGGAAAAAATTAAAGACTACAAGACAATAAGAGCTATATATATACCTCATTCCTGTATCAAATTTCCAAGATTTCTCCTTTCTTATACCTTCTCTGTACCCAATCCTTGTAAGATACTAGAAAAAATATGAACCAACGATTAGCGGTCAGTCCAGGCAACTTGATTTTTTTTTAAATTACAGACCCCTCTACCCTTAACGGCAATATCCCGTAAACGGGGCTGTCCTATCCTAGCTTTTTTAGACCTAAAAAATAACACTAGCTTAACTACATACCTTAACTTCGTTTGGAACGAATACTTTTTGTTTGCGTTTTGAATTAGCAAACCCTTCATCACATTGCTGTTGTAGGTTATTCAAACGGTTTTCCAACATCTTTATTTTGTCTTGTAATGCCAAAGCTAAAAAATTAAGGATTAACCGTGAAGGACAAGGCACATAACAAAAATTTATGTTGGGTTGTTGGGATAATGAATAAAAACTCACAAGAAGATGACATTTCTTGTCTTTCTTCATTCAGTGCTTCTATGTTTTCATCTTGAAAAAATAACGACCTTGCTGAAGACGATGAATTGCTTTCTGTTTCATCGATTCTGCTGTTGCTAGATAAATTTACTGGGCTAGGTGAAGCACAAAACAGAGATCTGTTGCTGCTGCTGTTTGGTATTGATTTCTTCGTTGTAGGAGGACTGTGCTCTTCCATTTGCTGTGACGTTTCGGAATGTTTACGTTTGTTTTTTTTAAATAGCTTTTGCGACGCCATGACGATTATATATAATTATGATAAAGACTTTAGCTAGCTTAACTTTATTTCCTCCCTCAACTCACGCTTGTTCCTGTTGGTTGGCGCCAAAAAACAGTTACAGAACAGAGCGCTTTCACCTGATGTCCTTTCTGCGTACGTGGTCACCGTTTACTTGAATTAATATTAAATATGCCCTATTAGCTAAATGCGGTGAGTGAGGGTCAATTGTTTTAAAGGCTATACGGAGGAGGCTTCTGCCTGTGAGCCAATTTTCTAAACCAATCAGGAAGCTTTAGGCGCATGCTTAATTTTTTTTACATTTCTTTCAAGTGAATGGACAAAGTCGAGTTGAGTGAGTTATGGCTGGCATACTAAGTTTTGTTTTTGTTTTTTATTTTTTTATCCATTTTATTTTGTCCTTTTTAATTTATCCTTTTTATATATATATGTGTGTGCTTCATTGTGTCTGTTCGTTTTTGTGCCTAAGTAAGTTGTTTTGTAGCTAGCTAGCTCCAGGTGCCAGGGACTTAGGCAATATATCTCTTCTAATTAGGCTATCAATATAGTTATTTTCTGTCTGTCACCATTCAATTGCACAGTCCAACCAATTTTTTTAGCTGAAAATAGCCTATCTGATCAACCCTTTAAGCCCCAAATATATATTTGGTTATATCATTTGTGCTGTCAGAAGATATTATGTTTTGTTTGTTTTGATTTGAAAGCGCTTTGTTTTCTGGCTATGGTTACATATGTACGGTCAGGGTTACGTCTGGAAATCCGATAAATTTTCTGTGGGGTATTTTACAACATGGTTGAACATAGCATAAAGTATCCTATTCCTAGCTTTATTAACTGATGTACAGACTTGATGTATAATTTATACCAAGCAAAATACACAAAACTTCGCTAAATCAAAAACAACTTTATTGGGAAACTCCAAAAAAAGATAGCGTAACTCGACGTGGTTGTCAGTTTAAAAAGTGATCTAATATTTTCTACAAATAATAATTTCTATAATTTTTTTTCTGTTGAAGATGGATTGATGACCAAAAAACAAAAAACTTGTTTATTTGTCACTGTGAAAGAGTTAAAAAAAATTCCTCTTTCCCTGATCAAGTTACTCTAACCCGATCGGGGTAAATCACCCGATTGAGTGAGTGCGCAACCACCCGATCGGGAGAGACTTAATCGGGGGAGTATGTTTCTTCCTTAAAATTGCTTTTAAAAAGGGCAAGCCGCTGGCCAAAAGTGCAATATAATTCTTGTTTACATTAAATCATAAACGTATTTTGCGCTGATTCACCGATTAAAAAAAATTCACCGTGCCGTTCCAATGCTATTGAATTGATAACTTCTTAAGTTGGATTGACTACATGGTGCATATTTTCAGTCCAGGTCGCACATGTTGAGTCTCTGAAGCTTGTTTTAGTTTTCTTATAGACATGCGGTTGGAGTTAGTTTAGTAAGAAGCCAGTATAACAACTATATAGAGAAAAATGTGCATATTTTTTATCATATGTGACACAAAGTATAGTAGAGAAATATTGATATCTTTAGCATAGCTAGCTAGCTATCTCTAGACCTTAAGCTGGCTAGGTGCTAGGCGAGAACTAAGTCTCTCTCAAGCCCCTTTGGTTTGTTTATGTATTTAGCTAGCTAAATTTTTACCTCAAGTTATGACTCACTCGATCGGGTGGTCGTGAAAATTTGCCGCCAGTGCCGACTCACTCGATCGGGTGGTTTACTCAATCGGGGAAAGATCCCGTACTGACAATGGCATATTTTGTTATAATATTATTAAAAAAAAATTATTCAGCTTAAACATTGCTGTGTTTCGTTAAAACTGTTAAAACTGTCTTACACAGAAAAAATAAACTTTATTTCACTTTCTTACAAAGCTTAAATCACGCCTTATTTCATTATGATCTGCAAATTTTATGTTAGTTAATTTAATTTGCGAAAAATATATATTTTTAGTTTTTTAGATAAGTTATGAATCAAAAAAGAAAGTATTGTGGAATTTGTTGTGACTCATATCACTCTCATTATTTTTCACAACATAAGTGTACTACAAACAACGAACACGAGCAAGTAGACGAAGACACCCAATCTAACACCAGCAATACTGAGGTTGATTTTGATTTTGCTTGTGAAAACAACAGAACAACAGATGACGAGGGTGATGATGAAATAGATCAAGATCTTGTAGAAGATGAGGAATACGAAGAGTTACTTCAGGACTTTCATGTACCAATAAACGGCTTGAATTACGGAGTTTTGGAAAACAAACATAACATTATTTTTGCAACATGGCTTTGTATATACTTGGTTGTCTGGCAGTATGCTTTTGGTATTACAGATACCAGTCTTGAACTTCTGCTAAAATTTTTAAAATCCTTTTTTGATGTCATAGCAGAGAAATATCCTGGGCTTGGATTATTTGCGGCATCTTTACCACCATCTCTGTATCTTCTTCATAAAAAGTTACAGATAAATGAACAACGCTTCGTAAAATATGTTGTATGTATTAAATGCAAATCTTTGCACAAGTTTGAAAGTTGTTTTGAAATGATTAGAGGCGTGAATGAATCTAAACGATGCAACCATGTTTCCAATCCAAATCATCGATTAAAGCAATACAGAAAGCCATGTGACCAATTGTTATTAATGACAATTCAGTCACTTAATGGAAAAACAGTTTTATATCCTTTTAAAACATACTGCTACAAACCATTAAAAATTAGTCTCCAAGAGTTAGTTGGAAGAAAAAACTTTGAAAAAAGTTGCGAGGAGTGGCGAAACAGAAATACGCATGACGATGTTATGAGTGATGTGTATGATGGAAAAATATGGTCGTCTTTTAATAATGAAGAAGAACATGACTTTTTTACTAAACCAAGAAATTATGGTGTTATTGTTAATCTAGATTGGTTTGCACCCTTTAAACATGTTTCCAATTTTTCTGTTGGTGCAATTTATTTAGTTATAATGAATTTGCCTAGATGTGAAAGGTTTAAACGGAAAAACCTTATTCTTGTTGGACTTATACCAAACATGGACAAAGAGCCCCCGACAAATACATTCATGCAGCCTTTGGTTGAAGAATTAAAAGAGGCATGGGATCCAGGATTTCAGTTAAAGTCAAGTACTTCGGAAACTTTCACTTACAGAGCAGCACTAATTTGTATTGGCTGTGATGTCCCAGCCTGCAGGAAACTTTGTGGTTTTTTAGGTAGGGACATAAGTTACTAACAATGTCTTCAACCTAACAGGCTCTGAAGAACCACTGGTGGGATCAGACAGGGCATTATTTAATTGTTAAATGTATACTATATATTGTAAATTTAGGACATTCTGCTACTGTTGGTTGTTCACGCTGCAAGAAACAATTTCCTGGTGATATTGGGCAAAAGGACTATAGTGGATTTGACAGACAAAATTGGATATCTCGTACCACAGAACAACATCGAAGTGAAATGAATAAAATAAATGATTGTTCTACTATTGGAGAAAAGTCACGACTAGAATCAGAGTTAGGCACACGTTATTCAGTTCTAACTGAGCTCTCATATTATGACTCAATCAGAATGGCAATTATTGATCCAATGCACAACTTGTTCTTAGGTATGTGTGCTAGTTTTATTGCACATGATTTTTGTATACATGAAATGGAAGTTTTTGAAAAGTCTATCTGAATTTTTATTTATTTAGGTACTGCTAAGAAGATGATAGTGATATGGAAAGACATAGGATACCTAAATAATAAGACATTCCCAATATTACAGCAAAGAGTTGATGCAGCATGTGTACCAAGTGACATAGGAAAATTGCCTACTAAGCTGCAATCAGGTTTTGATGGATTTACGGCAGATGAATTAAAGAATTGGACAGTAATATTTTCAATTTATGCATTAAAGGGAATCATTCCGAAAAGAGATCTGGAATGTTGGCGATGTTTTGTTATTGCATGCTTTTATCTTTGTAACAGAGTTATAACCATTGCAAATATCAAAATAGCTGATAATTATCTAATTAAATTTTGCAAAGAGTTTGAAAATATTTATGGAACAGACAAAGTCACACCAAATATGCATCTGCATGGTCACCTTGTTGAATGCATATATGATTTTGGACCAATATATAGCTTCTGGTTATTTAGTTTTGAAAGGTATGTAAGGCAATTAGCGTAATTTTTATTCAACCTTATTCGTACAAATTTTAGATCAGAGAAAATTTATCGGAATTGGCAATTTTGTCTGAAATTGCCAAATTAAGTTCATGTCGGAATAAGGTATAATGTTCACTGTTCCAATATATTGTACTGCATGACTATTGTAAGAGCTCTTTAATTTTATTGTTACAAAAGTTTTTTTTTAATTATGTGTAGGTATAATGGACTCATGGGAAGCATACCCAATAATAAACGTAATATAGAAGTACAGATGATGAAAAGATTTTGTAGAGATGGTTTGATTTTAAACATTGACGTTCCTAACGAATATTATAATGATTTCTGTACTGATATTACAAAACTTAAAGCTTCGTTAATTCAAAGAGGGACATTAAACACTGTTGAATTCAAGGACTATATACCATTTATGAAGTTATCCTCAAAATATTGTGACTTTTCAAAGGAAGCGTGGTTTGATTGCTCTTTTGTCCGTAGCACAAGGAAATGGCAACACTACACCATACCAAGCTATAATCACACTTGTTTACAAAAATGTTACAAAGCAATGTATCCGGACTTACAAAATTATATTGTAAGTGAATCAGCCTGGAAAACAAGTGAGTTGTATGTTGCTGATGTAGTTTATGGGAGTAGAAACTCTAGAAGCAGTCGATCGTCCTATATACTAGCTTACTGGTGTGGTAATGACGGAAATGTCTGCCCTTATCAAAATATTGGTTTTGATGCAAGACCTGGCCAAATACTGTATTTTTTGAAGCATATATTGTATGTTGATGAGGCTCCATATGAACATCATTTGGCATTTGTGGAATGGTATTTGCCATTACCAGATTGCATCAAAATAGATATGGTAAACCTGTGCAGGTGTGGAGAAATAAATTGTTTGTTGTGTTAGGATCTGCTTCGTTTATACCAGTTCAACGTATTAAGACGAAATTTGTATATGTAGAAAAGGTGATTGATTCTACAGATGTTATTGTTGTGCTGCCTCGATTTAAGGCTTTAGATTATTGACGATAGAGCATGCTCTCTAAACATTTTTGTAATCCCATATTTATTTTATACTTTGTTTGTAGCGATTTTTGTACAATCTTTTAAAACTAACAATATTGGTTGTGGAAAAATTTTAATTTGGTTTTTAATTTGGTTAAAAGAAACAAAAAATAATTTTGCGGATAAGATTATTAGAAGACTGCTGATTTTTTTTTCTTTACCTTTTTGTGCAAAGAAATTGTTGTCATGTTTTTTTGCAGTAAACAACCTTGTGTTTGCATTTTAATGTTTGGTTCTACTATTGTATGTGTTAAGGCTTTTGACAATTTTTAATTGAAGCTCCCTAAACATTTGTTAGCCCAAATTTTTCTTCTGAACGTTGAAATAAAAATTAGTTTCTATTAATAAAGTTTGCTGTTTTTTTTTATTATTTCCTTTAAGTCTTTTATTATTTTTATAGTAAATATAAAATAGACTAATGGATGCTTTCATGGAACAAGATATACACGACGATGTAAACACTGGAAAAGATCTTTCAAGGTAATGCTTATTTCTAATTGTGCTCAAAATTTCCAACCTAACATACAATTGCTTTCTCATCTAAGTTGTGGCTTTGGAAGAGAAATAGTATGCATAGCTAATTTTCACTTTTAGCAGTTTTTTGCAAAATGTTCATTGTAATTTTAAAAATTTACGTCAATGCTTTACTTTTTTTCAGAAGTACACGTAAGCGTTCATTGGAAAAAAGAAAGGAGCGCAATAGAAAAAAAAAACTGATGCGTAGACAAAGAAAACATGAAAATCTTCTAAAGGCCCAAGAAAAAGAAATCGAAATGAAGGAACGATTTCAAGAACTAGAGCACCATAATTCGATCTTGAAAAGACATGTAAAAACTACTGTCAAGGGAACTGGTAGAGATCCCAATTCACTTCAGCCATCAAGGCAATTAATGAGCATGTGTCAAGATAAGAGTCAAACAATATCCCGTTCTCTTAACTTTCAAGTGAATTATTTCGCCTCCTCTGATGTACAAAAGTTTAGTTTGCTTGGTGGTGGTGTTTTTGGTAAAGTTTACAAGAGCTCTATTACCAGCATGAATCAAGTTTTGGTTGCAAAAACTGTCTCTTCAAGTCGTTTTTTGGATATTTTAGCGGAATGCAAAATAGGAATGTTGATGGCTGGCCATATCAATTTCCCATTTATGTATGGAGTAGTAAAACCAGACACATTACTTATTGAATTTGTACGTGATGAGTGTGGAGCACAGTCACCAACTTTAAACGACTTTTTTGAAAGATCACTTGATAGTGCTAATGTGAAAAACACATTAAATATTTGCATTGGTTTGTGTAAGGCTATCCACGACCTTCATGTAAATGGTATTCTGCATAATGATTTACACCCTCGAAATGTCCTAATCAAAAATAACCAATGTGTGAAAATAATAGACTTTGGTAAAGCGACACTTGTGACTGATCCTGTGAGATATGACATCAAACCGCATTCAAATAAACAAATAAAATATAACAAACTTCATTTGTTTTTGGCTTATGAATTACGCAACGTACCTGGGGCCCATCAAAGTATTGCAACTGATACATTTTCTGTTGGATACAATATCGATTTCATTGCACGACATACCAAACAATGGAAATTATCTTCTGTTGCAAATAACATGATTGCTAATGACCCATGCAAAAGACCACCACTGAGTCAATGTGTAGCTGTGCTTGAGCGATGTAAAATGAAGTTAGAATGATTAAATTCAAGACAATCAGTGACTTTGTTTTAAAACGTTTTTATTACTATATATAGTTCTACATGTTTTTTTTATGCACCAACTCTTTTTCATAAACGCATCAAACTTACTTTTCTCTCCTACTCTCCTAAAATCACATCAACTGAGTTTTATACTATCAAGACAATGTTAAAATCCTTCAATCAAACATAGGCCATAAAATATCACTGAGTTAAATCTGTTTGTGCACCTGATTAGCTTGACACTTTAGGTGGAAGGAGCAATCAGAAGAGCTGTACGTATTTTAGCGTATAAGTTCTCTGCGTCAAGCAGTTAAATTTCGCTGCTAAAAATATGTACACCTGATTAGCTTGACACTTCAGGTGGAAGGAGCTAATCAGAAGAGCTGTACGTATGTTAGCGTATCGGCTTTGTACATTATAAACGGTTGCTCCTTTTGCATTGATTGTGGCCACTTGATTTTTGCTTTTTTTATTTCTTAATTTTTTAGGTTTCTATATATGTAATAATATACACTGGATAGTGTAATTTTCGATGTAATATAATACGTGTAAGCCAGGTATATTGTCAAACTGCTCCTGTACAGCAAACAACCAGGAAAAATAATATTTACTGTATGCACACCTGATTAGCTTAACACTTAAGGTGGAAGGAGCTAGTCAGAAGAGCTGTACGCATTTAGCGTATGAGTTCTGTGCGTTATGCAGTTGAATTCCCCTGATAAAAATACGTACACTTGGTTAGCTTGACACTTCAGGTGGAAGGAGCTAGTCAAAAGGGCTGTGCGCTCTTTGTGCATGAGTCCTGTACTTTAAGTGCAAGTTTTTTAAAAAAAAGAACCTCGTTTTGGCTGCAGTGCTTTGAAAATATACCTGTCTTATCTGCTATAATGTTATGCCTTGCGTGTCTTCGTCATTGTTTTTCGCAGATGAAAGAAAAGTAAATTTACTTTACACCTAATTTTTCGATAAGAGGAACTATTTTGCTCGGTACCTTATATGAGTTTTTGATATTCAAATTTGCACGTCACGTAATCTAGCAGACTACTCTTAAATGTTAAAGTTTTGCTTTTTATGTGGTCATTTACATGATTTAGATTTAAACTGAGCAACATGTAAATAGCTTTTTTGTAAAAATTTATAAGTAATATATACATATACACTAGTCGTTACTCCTGGAAAATTCACATAGTAGTAATTTCGTGCGATAATATGTTCTGCCTATCTTATAAAGCAATGGCCTCGTCGTGATTATTTGTCCTAAACTGCATGTTGAAGTTTGTCGCAATTCACTATACCGTCGGTCAATTTTTTTTATTTTGTCGGCCCGCCAAATAAAATTCCCGCCAAAATTAATTTTTTTCGTGTTTCTACAAAAGGATATCAATGAAAATGCGAGTGACTTTTTATTTTATCTAAGTTTAATAAAGCTTTTCGTCACCCACCAAGTTAAATCCCGCCTTTTAATAAATAGACGCACCAAGCAATCGAAATCTTTGTTGTTGACAGCTACAAAAGCTACAAATTTTGCAGGTTGACTAACTATGCGGTAAATTTAAAGTAAGATCGTTCCACGCTAGATAACGGGAAGTTTATATTAAAGGATTACTCGCAAAACAAAAAGTAAGCAACTGTTTTTTTTAGTTCAGCCTTTATGTTTCTTAACTTTAAAAAAGAAAAGTTTAACAGCCCGACCCTCCTTTTATACAGTTTAAATGTTTTTCAGCAAGAACCCTGGTTATTTATTAATGTACCTAATTCTTTAAAAAACTTTTTATAATTGCAGCATCGTGTTTCTCATTATCGTTTATATTGAATCGAGCGTTCACAGGACCAAAACAATTGTTTGATAGCTGTCAGCTAAGACATTATTCTTTTCATGTTTTCGGGACCAGAATTTGGCAGAAAATATCATATATTCTGACATTTTCTGTGTGAAACATAGAAAACTTCAGAAAATATTAAAATACCATATTTTCGGAATATTTAGCCGAAAAACATGGTATTTTCATTGACAGAAAAGTCCGAAATCGAGCATTTCGTGCAGTGTAAACTGCTTTCATTCGGCGTCTCATCAGAAATGAAAATATTTTTGAAAACTACAAGTCTCATGGGTTTTAGTGGTGAAAAAATAATTTTAAAAATCGTTCGGGAAATGAGTTTACTCCCTCCTTACTTTCTTTGTATACATTCGACTATACGGGCCGAGTCCGGGATTTACGGGAAATCGCGGGTTTTCGGTTGCCGGCGATTAAACTTGCTTTCATTCGGCGTCTCATCAGAAATGAAAATATTTTTGAAAACTACAAGTCTCATGGGTTTTAGTGGTGAAAAAATAATTTTTAAAAAATCGTTCGGGAAATGAGTTTACTCCCTGCTTACTTTCTTTGTATTTATTCGACTATACGGGCCAGTCCGGGATTTACGGGAAATCGCGGTTTTCGGTTGCCGGCGATTAAACTGCTTTCATTCGGCGTCTCATCAGAAATGAAAATATTTTTGAAAACTACAAGTCTCATGGGGTTTAGTTGGTGAAAAAATAATTTTAAAAATTGGTTCGGGAAATGAGTTTACTCCCTGCTTACTTTCTTTGTATACATTCGACTATACGGGATTTACGGGAAATTGGGGGTTTTCGGTTGCCGGCGATTAAACTGCTTTCGTTCGGCGTCTCATCAAAAATGAAAATATTTTTGAAAACTACAAGTCTCATGGGTTTTAGTGGTGAAAAAATAATTTTAAAAATCGTTCGGGAAATGAGTTTACTCCCTGCTTACTTTCTTTGTATACATTCGACTATACGGGATTTACGGGAATCGCGGGTTTTCGGTTGCCGGCGATTAAACTGCTTTCGTTCGGCGTCTCATCAAAAATGAAAATATTTTTGAAAACTACAAGTCTCATGGGTTTTAGTGGTGAAAAAATAATTTTAAAAATCGCTCGGGAAATGAGTTTACTCCCTCCTTACTTTCTTTGTATACATTCGACTATACGGGATTTACGGGAAATTGCGGGTTTTCGGTTGCCGGCGATTAAACTGCTTTCGTTCGGCGTCGCATCAAAAATGAAAATATTTTTGAAAACTACAAGTCTCATGGGTTTTAGTGGTGAAAAAATAATTTTAAAAATCGTTCGGGAAATGAGTTTACTCCCTGCTTACTTTCTTTGTATACATTCGACTATACGGGATTTACGGGAAATCGCGGGTTTTCGGTTGCCGGCGATTAAACTGCTTTCATTCGGCGTCTCATCAGAAATGAAAATATTTTTGAAAACTACAAGTCTCATGGGTTTAGTGGTGAAAAAATAATTTTAAAAATCGTTTCGGGGAAATGAGTTTACTCCCTCCTTACTTTCTTTGTATACATTCGACTATACGGGCCGAGTCCGGGATTTACGGGAAATCGCGGGTTTTCGGTTGCCGGCGATTAAACTGCTTTCATTCGGCGTCTCATCAGAAATGAAAATATTTTTGAAAACTACAAGTCTCATGGGTTTTAGTGGTGAAAAAATAATTTTAAAAATCGTTCGGGAAATGAGTTTACTCCCTGCTTACTTTCTTTGTATTTATTCGACTATACGGGCCCAGTCCGGATTTACGGGAAATCGCGGGTTTTCGGTTGCCGGCGATTAAACTGCTTTCATTCGGCGTCTCATCAGAAATGAAAATATTTTTGAAAACTACAAGTCTCATGGGTTTTAGTGGTGAAAAAATAATTTTAAAAATCGTTCGGGAATGAGTTTACTCCCTGCTTACTTTCTTTGTATTACATTCGACTATACGGGATTTACGGGAAATTGGGGGTTTTCGGTTGCCGGCGATTAAACTGCTTTCGTTCGGCGTCTCATCAAAAATGAAAATATTTTTGAAAACTACAAGTCTCATGGGTTTTAGTGGTGAAAAAATAATTTTAAAAATCGTTCGGGAAATGAGTTTACTCCCTGCTTACTTTCTTTGTATACATTCGACTATACGGGATTTACGGGAAATCGCGGGTTTTCGGTTGCCGGCGATTAAACTTCTTCCGTTCGGCGTCTCATCAAAAATGAAAATATTTTTGAAAACTACAAGTCTCATGGGTTTTAGTGGTGAAAAAATAATTTTAAAAATCGCTCGGGAAATGAGTTTACTCCCTCCTTACTTTCTTTGTATACATTCGACTATACGGGATTTACGGGAAATTGGGGGTTTTCGGTTGCCGGCGATTAAACTGCTTTCGTTCGGCGTCGCATCAAAAATGAAAATATTTTTGAAAACTACAAGTCTCATGGGTTTTAGTGGTGAAAAAATAATTTTAAAAATCGTTCGGGAAATGAGCTTACTCCCTGCTTACTTTCTTGCTATACATTCGACTATTACGGGGGGATTTACGGAAAATCGCGGGTTTTCGGTTGCCGGCGATTAAACTTCTTTCATTCGGCGTCTCATCAGAAATGAAAATATTTTTGAAAACTACAAGTCTCATGGGTTTTAGTGGTTGAAAAAATTAATTTCAAAAATCGTTCGGGAAATGAGTTTACTCCCTGCCTTACTTTCTTTGTATACATTCGACTATACGGGATTTACGGGAAATTGCGGATTTTCGGTTGCCGGCGATTAAACTGCTTTTCGTTCGGCGTCGCATCAAAAATGAAAATATTTTTGAAAACTACAAGTCTCATGGGGTTTTAGTGGTGAAAAAATAATTTTAAAATCGTTCGGGAAATGAGTTTACTCCCTGCTTACTTTCTTTGTATACCATTCGACTATACGGGATTTACGTGAAATCGCGGGCTTTCGGTTGCCGGCGATTAAACTGCTTTCGTTCGGCGTCGTATCAAAAACGAAAATATTTTTGAAAACTCCAAGTCTCATGGTTTTAGTGGTGAAAAAATAATTTTTAAAAATCGTTCGGGAAATGAGTTTACTCCCTGCTTACTTTCTTTGTATACATTCGACTATACGGGATTTACGGGAAATCGCGGGTTTTCGGTTGCCGGCGATTAAACTGCTTTCATTCGGCGTCTCATCAAAAATGAAAATATTTTTGAAAACTACAAGTCTCATGGGTTTTAGTGGTGAAAAAATAATTTTAAAAATCGTTCGGGAAATGAGTTTACTCCCTGCTTACTTTCTTTGTATACATTCGACTATACGGGCCGATGGGATTTACGGGAAATCGCGGGTTTTCGGTTGCCGGCGATTAAACTGCTTTCATTCGGCGTCTCATCAAAAATGAAAATATTTTTGAAAACTACAAGTCTCATGGGTTTTAGTGGTGAAAAAATAATTTTAAAAATCGTTCGGGAAATGAGTTTACTCCCTGCTTACTTTCTTTGTATACATTCGACTATACGGGAGTCCGGGATTTACGGGAAATCGCGGGTTTTCGGTTGCCGGCGATTAAACTGCTTTCATTCGGCGTCTCATCAAAATGAAAATATTTTTGAAAACTACAAGTCTCATGGGTTTTAGTGGTGAAAAAATAATTTTAAAAATCGTTCGGGAAATGAGTTTACTCCCTGCTTACTTTCTTTGTATACATTCGACTATACGGGATTTACGGGAAATCGCGGGTTTTCGGTTGCCGGCGATTAAACTGCTTTCATTCGGCGTCTCATCAAAAATGAAAATATTTTTGAAAACTACAAGTCTCATGGGTTTTAGTGGTGAAAAAATAATTTTAAAAATCGTTCGGGAAATGAGTTTACTCCCTGCTTACTTTCTTTGTATACATTCGACTATACGGGATTTACGGGAAATCGCGGGTTTTCGGTTGCCGGCGATTAAACTGCTTTCATTCGGCGTCTCATCAAAAATGAAAATATTTTTGAAAACTACAAGTCTCATGGGTTTTAGTGGTGAAAAAATAATTTTAAAAATCGTTCGGGAAATGAGTTTACTCCCTGCTTACTTTCTTTGTATACATTCGACTATACGGGATTTACGGGAAATCGCGGGTTTTCGGTTGCCGGCGATTAAACTGCTTTCATTCGGCGTCTCATCAAAAATGAAAATATTTTTGAAAACTACAAGTCTCATGGGTTTTAGTGGTGAAAAAATAATTTTAAAAATCGTTCGGGAAATGAGTTTACTCCCTGCTTACTTTCTTTGTATACATTCGACTATACGGGCCGATCCGGGATTTACGGGAAATCGCGGGTTTTCGGTTGCCGGCGATTAAACTGCTTTCATTCGGCGTCTCATCAAAAATGAAAATATTTTTGAAAACTACAAGTCTCATGGGTTTTAGTGGTGAAAAAATAATTTTAAAAATCGTTCGGGAAATGAGTTTACTCCCTGCTTACTTTCTTTGTATACATTCGACTATACGGGATTTACGGGAAATCGCGGGTTTTCGGTTGCCGGCGATTAAACTGCTTTCATTCGGCGTCTCATCAAAAATGAAAATATTTTTGAAAACTACAAGTCTCATGGGTTTTAGTGGTGAAAAAATAATTTTAAAAATCGTTCGGGAAATGAGTTTACTCCCTGCTACTTTC
>JASGCC010002534.1:0-27972 GCA_030067915.1 Hydractinia echinata
TATACATTCCACTATACGGCGCCGAGCTGGGATTTACGGGAAATCGCGGGTTTTCGGTTTCCGGAGATTAAACTGGTTTCATTCGGCGTCTCATCAAAAATGAAAATATTTTTAAAAACTGCAAGTCTCATGGGTTTTAGTGGTGAAAAATAATTTTAAAAATCGTTCGGGAAATGAGTTTACTCCCTGCTACTTTCTTTGTATACATTCGACTATACGGGCCGAGCCGGGATTTACGGGAAATCGCGGGTTTTCGGTTGCCGGCGATTAAACTGCTTTCATTCGGCGTCTCATCAAAAATAAAAATATTTTTGAAAACTACAAGTCTCATGGGTTTTAGTGGTGAAAAATAATTTTAAAAATCGTTCGGGAAATGAGTTTACTCCCTGCTTACTTTCTTTGTATACATTCGACTATACGGGATTTACGGGAAATCGCGGGTTTTCGGTTGCCGGCGATTAAACTGCTTTCATTCGGCGTCTCATCAAAAATGAAAAATTTTTGAAAACTACAAGTCTCATGGGTTTTAGTGGTGAAAAAATAATTTTAAAAATCGTTCGGGAAATGAGTTTACTCCCTGCTTACTTTCTTTGTATACATTCGACTATACGGGCCGAGCCGGGATTTACGGGAAATCGCGGGTTTTCGGTTGCCGGCGATTAAACTGCTTTCATTCGGCGTCTCATCAAAAATGAAAATATTTTTGAAAACTACAAGTCTCATGGGTTTTAGTGGTGAAAAAATAATTTTAAAAATCGTTCGGGAAATGAGTTTACTCCCTGCTTACTTTCTTTGTATACATTCGACTATACGGGATTTACGGGAAATCGCGGGTTTTCGGTTGCCGGCGATTAAACTGCTTTCATTCGGCGTCTCATCAAAAATGAAAATATTTTTGAAAACTACAAGTCTCATGGGTTTTAGTGGTGAAAAAATAATTTTAAAAATCGTTCGGGAAATGAGTTTACTCCCTGCTTACTTTCTTTGTATACATTCGACTATACGGGCCGAGCCGGGATTTACGGGAAATCGCGGGTTTTCGGTTGCCGGCGATTAAACTGCTTTCATTCGGCGTCTCATCAAAAATGAAAATATTTTTGAAAACTACAAGTCTCATGGGTTTTAGTGGTGAAAAAATAATTTTAAAAATCGTTCGGGAAATGAGTTTACTCCCTGCTTACTTTCTTTGTATACATTCGACTATACGGGATTTACGGGAAATCGCGGGTTTTCGGTTGCCGGCGATTAAACTGCTTTCATTCGGCGTCTCATCAAAAATGAAAATATTTTTGAAAACTACAAGTCTCATGGGTTTTAGTGGTGAAAAAATAATTTTAAAAATCGTTCGGGAAATGAGTTTACTCCCTGCTTACTTTCTTTGTATACATTCGACTATACGGGCCGAGCCGGGATTTACGGGAAATCGCGGGTTTTCGGTTGCCGGCGATTAAACTGCTTTCATTCGGCGTCTCATCAAAAATGAAAATATTTTTGAAAACTACAAGTCTCATGGGTTTTAGTGGTGAAAAAATAATTTTAAAAATCGTTCGGGAAATGAGTTTACTCCCTGCTTACTTTCTTTGTATACATTCGACTATACCGAGCCGGGATTTACGGGAAATCGCGGGTTTTCGGTTGCCGGCGATTAAACTGCTTTCATTCGGCGTCTCATCAAAAATGAAAATATTTTTGAAAACTACAAGTCTCATGGGTTTTAGTGGTGAAAAAATAATTTTAAAAATCGTTCGGGAAATGAGTTTACTCCCTGCTTACTTTCTTTGTATACATTCGACTATACGGGCCGAGCCGGGATTTACGGGAAATCGCGGGTTTTCGGTTGCCGGCGATTAAACTGCTTTCATTCGGCGTCTCATCAAAAATGAAAATATTTTTGAAAACTACAAGTCTCATGGGTTTTAGTGGTGAAAAAATAATTTTAAAAATCGTTCGGGAAATGAGTTTACTCCCTGGGTACTTTCTTTGTATACATTCGACTATACGGGCCGAGCCGGGATTTACGGGAAATCGCGGGTTTTCGGTTGCCGGCGATTAAACTGCTTTCATTCGGCGTCTCATCAAAAATGAAAAATTTTTGAAAACTACAAGTCTCATGGGTTTTAGTGGTGAAAAAATAATTTTAAAAATCGTTCGGGAAATGAGTTTACTCCCTGCTACTTTCTTTGTATACATTCGACTATACGGGCCGAGCCGGGATTTACGGGAAATCGCGGGTTTTCGGTTGCCGGCGATTAAACTGCTTTCATTCGGCGTCTCATCAAAAATGAAAATATTTTTGAAAACTACAAGTCTCATGGGTTTTAGTGGTGAAAAAATAATTTTAAAAATCGTTCGGGAAATGAGTTTACTCCCTGCTTACTTTCTTTGTATACATTCGACTATACGGGCCGACCGGGATTTACGGGAAATCGCGGGTTTTCGGTTGCCGGCGATTAAACTGCTTTCATTCGGCGTCTCATCAAAAATGAAAATATTTTTGAAAACTACAAGTCTCATGGGTTTTAGTGGTGAAAAAATAATTTTAAAAATCGTTCGGGAAATGAGTTTACTCCCTGCTTACTTTCTTTGTATACATTCGACTATACGGGATTTACGGGAAATCGCGGGTTTTCGGTTGCCGGCGATTAAACTGCTTTCATTCGGCGTCTCATCAAAAATGAAAATATTTTTGAAAACTACAAGTCTCATGGGTTTTAGTGGTGAAAAAATAATTTTAAAAATCGTTCGGGAAATGAGTTTACTCCCTGCTACTTTCTTTGTATACATTCGACTATACGGGATTTACGGGAAATCGCGGGTTTTCGGTTGCCGGCGATTAAACTGCTTTCATTCGGCGTCTCATCAAAAATGAAAATATTTTTGAAAACTACAAGTCTCATGGGTTTTAGTGGTGAAAAAATAATTTTAAAAATCGTTCGGGAAATGAGTTTACTCCCTGCTACTTTCTTTGTATACATTCGACTATACGGGCCGAGCCGGGATTTACGGGAAATCGCGGGTTTTCGGTTGCCGGCGATTAAACTGCTTTCATTCGGCGTCTCATCAAAAATGAAAAATTTTTGAAAACTACAAGTCTCATGGGTTTTAGTGGTGAAAAAATAATTTTAAAAATCGTTCGGGAAATGAGTTTACTCCCTGGGTACTTTCTTTGTATACATTCCACTATACGGGCCGAGCCGGGATTTACGGGAAATCGCGGGTTTTCGGTTGCCGGCGATTAAACTGCTTTCATTCGGCGTCTCATCAAAAATGAAAATATTTTTGAAAACTACAAGTCTCATGGGTTTTAGTGGTGAAAAAATAATTTTAAAAATCGTTCGGGAAATGAGTTTACTCCCTGCTTACTTTCTTTGTATACATTCGACTATACGGGCCGAGCCGGGATTTACGGGAAATCGCGGGTTTTCGGTTGCCGGCGATTAAACTGCTTTCATTCGGCGTCTCATCAAAAATGAAAATATTTTTGAAAACTACAAGTCTCATGGGTTTTAGTGGTGAAAAAATAATTTTAAAAATCGTTCGGGAAATGAGTTTACTCCCTGCTTACTTTCTTTGTATACATTCGACTATACGGGCCGAGCCGGGATTTACGGGAAATCGCGGGTTTTCGGTTGCCGGCGATTAAACTGCTTTCATTCGGCGTCTCATCAAAAATGAAAATATTTTTGAAAACTACAAGTCTCATGGGTTTTAGTGGTGAAAAAATAATTTTAAAAATCGTTCGGGAAATGAGTTTACTCCCTGCTACTTTCTTTGTATACATTCGACTATACGGGCCGAGCCGGGATTTACGGGAAATCGCGGGTTTTCGGTTGCCGGCGATTAAACTGCTTTCATTCGGCGTCTCATCAAAAATGAAAATATTTTTGAAAACTACAAGTCTCATGGGTTTTAGTGGTGAAAAAATAATTTTAAAAATCGTTCGGGAAATGAGTTTACTCCCTGGGTACTTTCTTTGTATACATTCGACTATACGGGCCGAGCCGGGATTTACGGGAAATCGCGGGTTTTCGGTTGCCGGCGATTAAACTGCTTTCATTCGGCGTCTCATCAAAAATGAAAATATTTTTGAAAACTACAAGTCTCATGGGTTTTAGTGGTGAAAAAATAATTTTAAAAATCGTTCGGGAAATGAGTTTACTCCCTGCTTACTTTCTTTGTATACATTCGACTATACGGGCCGAGCCGGGATTTACGGGAAATCGCGGGTTTTCGGTTGCCGGATTAAACTGCTTTCATTCGGCGTCTCATCAAAAATGAAAATATTTTTGAAAACTACAAGTCTCATGGGTTTTAGTGGTGAAAAAATAATTTTAAAAATCGTTCGGGAAATGAGTTTACTCCCTGCTTACTTTCTTTGTATACATTCGACTATACGGGCCGATCCGGGATTTACGGGAAATCGCGGGTTTTCGGTTGCCGGCGATTAAACTGCTTTCATTCGGCGTCTCATCAAAAATGAAAATATTTTTGAAAACTACAAGTCTCATGGGTTTTAGTGGTGAAAAAATAATTTTAAAAATCGTTCGGGAAATGAGTTTACTCCCTGCTTACTTTCTTTGTATACATTCGACTATACGGGATTTACGGGAAATCGCGGGTTTTCGGTTGCCGGCGATTAAACTGCTTTCATTCGGCGTCTCATCAAAAATGAAAATATTTTTGAAAACTACAAGTCTCATGGGTTTTAGTGGTGAAAAAATAATTTTAAAAATCGTTCGGGAAATGAGTTTACTCCCTGCTACTTTCTTTGTATACATTCGACTATACGGGCCGAGCCGGGATTTACGGCGCGGTTTTCGGTTGCCGGCGATTAAACTGCTTTCATTCGGCGTCTCATCAAAAATGAAAATATTTTTGAAAACTACAAGTCTCATGGGTTTTAGTGGTGAAAAAATAATTTTAAAAATCGTTCGGGAAATGAGTTTACTCCCTGCTACTTTCTTTGTATACATTCGACTATACGGGCCGAGCCGGGATTTACGGGAAATCGCGGGTTTTCGGTTGCCGGCGATTAAACTGCTTTCATTCGGCGTCTCATCAAAAATGAAAATATTTTTGAAAACTACAAGTCTCATGGGTTTTAGTGGTGAAAAAATAATTTTAAAAATCGTTCGGGAAATGAGTTTACTCCCTGCTTACTTTCTTTGTATACATTCGACTATACGGGCCGAGCCGGGATTTACGGGAAATCGCGGGTTTTCGGTTGCCGGCGATTAAACTGCTTTCATTCGGCGTCTCATCAAAAATGAAAATATTTTTGAAAACTACAAGTCTCATGGGTTTTAGTGGTGAAAAAATAATTTTAAAAATCGTTCGGGAAATGAGTTTACTCCCTGCTACTTTCTTTGTATACATTCGACTATACGGGCCGAGCCGGGATTTACGGGAAATCGCGGGTTTTCGGTTGCCGGCGATTAAACTGCTTTCATTCGGCGTCTCATCAAAAATGAAAATATTTTTGAAAACTACAAGTCTCATGGGTTTTAGTGGTGAAAAAATAATTTTAAAAATCGTTCGGGAAATGAGTTTACTCCCTGCTTACTTTCTTTGTATACATTCGACTATACGGGCCGATCCGGGATTTACGGGAAATCGCGGGTTTTCGGTTGCCGGCGATTAAACTGCTTTCATTCGGCGTCTCATCAAAAATGAAAATATTTTTGAAAACTACAAGTCTCATGGGTTTTAGTGGTGAAAAAATAATTTTAAAAATCGTTCGGGAAATGAGTTTACTCCCTGCTACTTTCTTTGTATACATTCGACTATACGGGATTTACGGGAAATCGCGGGTTTTCGGTTGCCGGCGATTAAACTGCTTTCATTCGGCGTCTCATCAAAAATGAAAATATTTTTGAAAACTACAAGTCTCATGGGTTTTAGTGGTGAAAAAATAATTTTAAAAATCGTTCGGGAAATGAGTTTACTCCCTGCTTACTTTCTTTGTATACATTCGACTATACGGGATTTACGGGAAATCGCGGGTTTTCGGTTGCCGGCGATTAAACTGCTTTCATTCGGCGTCTCATCAAAAATGAAAATATTTTTGAAAACTACAAGTCTCATGGGTTTTAGTGGTGAAAAAATAATTTTAAAAATCGTTCGGGAAATGAGTTTACTCCCTGCTTACTTTCTTTGTATACATTCGACTATACGGGATTTACGGGAAATCGCGGGTTTTCGGTTGCCGGCGATTAAACTGCTTTCATTCGGCGTCTCATCAAAAATGAAAATATTTTTGAAAACTACAAGTCTCATGGGTTTTAGTGGTGAAAAAATAATTTTAAAAATCGTTCGGGAAATGAGTTTACTCCCTGCTACTTTCTTTGTATACATTCGACTATACGGGCCGAGCCGGGATTTACGGGAAATCGCGGGTTTTTTGCCGGCGATTAAACTGCTTTCATTCGGCGTCTCATCAAAAATGAAAATATTTTTGAAAACTACAAGTCTCATGGGTTTTAGTGGTGAAAAAAAATTTTAAAAATCGTTCGGGAAATGAGTTTACTCCCTGCTACTTTCTTTGTATACATTCGACTATACGGGATTTACGGGAAATCGCGGGTTTTCGGTTGCCGGCGATTAAACTGCTTTCATTCGGCGTCTCATCAAAAATGAAAATATTTTTGAAAACTACAAGTCTCATGGGTTTTAGTGGTGAAAAAATAATTTTAAAAATCGTTCGGGAAATGAGTTTACTCCCTGCTACTTTCTTTGTATACATTCCTATACGGGCCGAGCCGGGATTTACGGGAAATCGCGGGTTTTCGGTTGCCGGCGATTAAACTGCTTTCATTCGGCGTCTCATCAAAAATGAAAATATTTTTGAAAACTACAAGTCTCATGGGTTTTAGTGGTGAAAAAATAATTTTAAAAATCGTTCGGGAAATGAGTTTACTCCCTGCTTACTTTCTTTGTATACATTCGACTATACGGGCCGAGCCGGGATTTACGGGAAATCGCGGGTTTTCGGTTGCCGGCGATTAAACTGCTTTCATTCGGCGTCTCATCAAAAATGAAAATATTTTTGAAAACTACAAGTCTCATGGGTTTTAGTGGTGAAAAAATAATTTTAAAAATCGTTCGGGAAATGAGTTTACTCCCTGCTTACTTTCTTTGTATACATTCGACTATACGGGATTTACGGGAAATCGCGGGTTTTCGGTTGCCGGCGATTAAACTGCTTTCATTCGGCGTCTCATCAAAAATGAAAATATTTTTGAAAACTACAAGTCTCATGGGTTTTAGTGGTGAAAAAATAATTTTAAAAATCGTTCGGGAAATGAGTTTACTCCCTGCTTACTTTCTTTGTATACATTCGACTATACGGGATTTACGGGAAATCGCGGGTTTTCGGTTGCCGGCGATTAAACTGCTTTCATTCGGCGTCTCATCAAAAATGAAAATATTTTTGAAAACTACAAGTCTCATGGGTTTTAGTGGTGAAAAAATAATTTTAAAAATCGTTCGGGAAATGAGTTTACTCCCTGCTTACTTTCTTTGTATACATTCGACTATACGGGATTTACGGGAAATCGCGGGTTTTCGGTTGCCGGCGATTAAACTGCTTTCATTCGGCGTCTCATCAAAAATGAAAATATTTTTGAAAACTACAAGTCTCATGGGTTTTAGTGGTGAAAAAATAATTTTAAAAATCGTTCGGGAAATGAGTTTACTCCCTGCTACTTTCTTTGTATACATTCGACTATACGGGCCGAGCCGGGATTTACGGGAAATCGCGGGTTTTCGGTTGCCGGCGATTAAACTGCTTTCATTCGGCGTCTCATCAAAAATGAAAATATTTTTGAAAAACAAGTCTCATGGGTTTTAGTGGTGAAAAAAAATTTTAAAAATCGTTCGGGAAATGAGTTTACTCCCTGCTACTTTCTTTGTATACATTCGACTATACGGGATTTACGGGAAATCGCGGGTTTTCGGTTGCCGGCGATTAAACTGCTTTCATTCGGCGTCTCATCAAAAATGAAAATATTTTTGAAAACTACAAGTCTCATGGGTTTTAGTGGTGAAAAAATAATTTTAAAAATCGTTCGGGAAATGAGTTTACTCCCTGGGTACTTTCTTTGTATACATTCGACTATACGGGCCGAGCCGGGATTTACGGGAAATCGCGGGTTTTCGGTTGCCGGCGATTAAACTGCTTTCATTCGGCGTCTCATCAAAAATGAAAATATTTTTGAAAACTACAAGTCTCATGGGTTTTAGTGGTGAAAAAATAATTTTAAAAATCGTTCGGGAAATGAGTTTACTCCCTGCTTACTTTCTTTGTATACATTCGACTATACGGGATTTACGGGAAATCGCGGGTTTTCGGTTGCCGGCGATTAAACTGCTTTCATTCGGCGTCTCATCAAAAATGAAAATATTTTTGAAAACTACAAGTCTCATGGGTTTTAGTGGTGAAAAAATAATTTTAAAAATCGTTCGGGAAATGAGTTTACTCCTGCTTACTTTCTTTGTATACATTCGACTATACGGGCCGAGCCGGGATTTACGGGAAATCGCGGGTTTTCGGTTGCCGGCGATTAAACTGCTTTCATTCGGCGTCTCATCAAAAATGAAAATATTTTTGAAAACTACAAGTCTCATGGGTTTTAGTGGTGAAAAAATAATTTTAAAAATCGTTCGGGAAATGAGTTTACTCCCTGCTTACTTTCTTTGTATACATTCGACTATACGGGATCGGGATCGGGGATCGCGGTTTTCGGTTCCGGCGATTAAACTGCTTTCATTCGGCGTCTCATCAAAAATGAAAATATTTTTGAAAACTACAAGTCTCATGGGTTTTAGTGGTGAAAAAATAATTTTAAAAATCGTTCGGGAAATGAGTTTACTCCCTGCTACTTTCTTTGTATACATTCGACTATACGGGATTTACGGGAAATCGCGGGTTTTCGGTTGCCGGCGATTAAACTGCTTTCATTCGGCGTCTCATCAAAAATGAAAATATTTTTGAAAACTACAAGTCTCATGGGTTTTAGTGGTGAAAAAATAATTTTAAAAATCGTTCGGGAAATGAGTTTACTCCCTGCTACTTTCTTTGTATACATTCGACTATACGGCCGAGCCGGGATTTACGGGAAATCGCGGGTTTTCGGTTGCCGGCGATTAAACTGCTTTCATTCGGCGTCTCATCAAAAATGAAAATATTTTTGAAAACTACAAGTCTCATGGGTTTTAGTGGTGAAAAAATAATTTTAAAAATCGTTCGGGAAATGAGTTTACTCCCTGCTTACTTTCTTTGTATACATTCGACTATACGGGCCGAGCCGGGATTTACGGGAAATCGCGGGTTTTCGGTTGCCGGCGATTAAACTGCTTTCATTCGGCGTCTCATCAAAAATGAAAATATTTTTGAAAACTACAAGTCTCATGGGTTTTAGTGGTGAAAAAATAATTTTAAAAATCGTTCGGGAAATGAGTTTACTCCCTGGGTACTTTCTTTGTATACATTCGACTATACGGGCCGAGCCGGGATTTACGGGAAATCGCGGGTTTTCGGTTGCCGGCGATTAAACTGCTTTCATTCGGCGTCTCATCAAAAATGAAAAATTTTTGAAAACTACAAGTCTCATGGGTTTTAGTGGTGAAAAAATAATTTTAAAAATCGTTCGGGAAATGAGTTTACTCCCTGCTACTTTCTTTGTATACATTCGACTATACGGGCCGAGCCGGGATTTACGGGAAATCGCGGGTTTTCGGTTGCCGGCGATTAAACTGCTTTCATTCGGCGTCTCATCAAAAATGAAAATATTTTTGAAAACTACAAGTCTCATGGGTTTTAGTGGTGAAAAAATAATTTTAAAAATCGTTCGGGAAATGAGTTTACTCCTGCTTACTTTCTTTGTATACATTCGACTATACGGGCCGACCGGGATTTACGGGAAATCGCGGGTTTTCGGTTGCCGGCGATTAAACTGCTTTCATTCGGCGTCTCATCAAAAATGAAAATATTTTTCAAACCTACAAGTCTCATGGGTTTTAGTGGTGAAAAAATAATTTTAAAAATCGTTCGGGAAATGAGTTTACTCCCTGCTTACTTTCTTTGTATACATTCGACTATACGGGATTTACGGGAAATCGCGGGTTTTCGGTTGCCGGCGATTAAACTGCTTTCATTCGGCGTCTCATCAAAAATGAAAATATTTTTGAAAACTACAAGTCTCATGGGTTTTAGTGGTGAAAAAATAATTTTAAAAATCGTTCGGGAAATGAGTTTACTCCCTGCTTACTTTCTTTGTATACATTCCACTATACGGGCCGAGCCGGGAAATCGCGGGTTTTCGGTTGCCGGCGATTAAACTGCTTTCATTCGGCGTCTCATCAAAAATGAAAATTTTTTACAAGTATGGGTTTTAAAAAATAATTTTAAAAATCGTTCGGGAAATGAGTTTACTCCCTGCTACTTTCTTTGTATACATTCGACTATACGGGCCGAGCCGGGATTTACGGGAAATCGCGGGTTTTCGGTTGCCGGCGATTAAACTGCTTTCATTCGGCGTCTCATCAAAAATGAAATATTTTTGAAAACTGCAAGTCTCATGGGTTTTAGTGTGAAAAAATAATTTTAAAAATCGTTCGGGAAATGAGTTTACTCCCTGCTTACTTTCTTTGTATACATTCCTATACGGGCCGAGCCGGGATTTACGGGAAATCGCGGGTTTTCGGTTGCCGGATTAAACTGCTTTCATTCGGCGTCTCATCAAAAATGAAAAATTTTTGAAAACTACAAGTCTCATGGGTTTTAGTGGTGAAAAATAATTTTAAAAATCGTTCGGGAAATGAGTTTACTCCTGGGTACTTTCTTTGTATACATTCGACTATACGGGCCGAGCCGGGATTTACGGAAATCGCGGGTTTTCGGTTGCCGGAATTAAACTGCTTTCATTCGGCGTCTCATCAAAAATGAAAATATTTTGAAAACTACAAGTCTCATGGGTTTTAGTGGTGAAAAAAATTTTAAAAATCGTTCGGGAAATGAGTTTACTCCTGCTTACTTTCTTTGTATACATTCGACTATACGGGCCGAGCCGGGATTTACGGGAAATCGCGGGTTTTCGGTTGCCGGCGATTAAACTGCTTTCATTCGGCGTCTCATCAAAAATGAAAATATTTTTGAAAACTACAAGTCTCATGGGTTTTAGTGGTGAAAAAATAATTTTAAAAATCGTTCGGGAAATGAGTTTACTCCCTGCTTACTTTCTTTGTATACATTCGACTATACGGGATTTACGGGAAATCGCGGGTTTTCGGTTGCCGGCGATTAAACTGCTTTCATTCGGCGTCTCATCAAAAATGAAAATATTTTTGAAAACTACAAGTCTCATGGGTTTTAGTGGTGAAAAAATAATTTTAAAAATCGTTCGGGAAATGAGTTTACTCCCTGGGTACTTTCTTTGTATACATTCGACTATACGGGCCGAGCCGGGATTTACGGGAAATCGCGGGTTTTCGGTTGCCGGCGATTAAACTGCTTTCATTCGGCGTCTCATCAAAAATGAAAATATTTTTGAAAACTACAAGTCTCATGGGTTTTAGTGGTGAAAAAATAATTTTAAAAATCGTTCGGGAAATGAGTTTACTCCCTGCTACTTTCTTTGTATACATTCGACTATACGGGATTTACGGGAAATCGCGGGTTTTCGGTTGCCGGCGATTAAACTGCTTTCATTCGGCGTCTCATCAAAAATGAAAATTTTTTGAAAACTACAAGTCTCATGGGTTTTAGTGGTGAAAAAATAATTTTAAAAATCGTTCGGGAAATGAGTTTACTCCCTGCTTACTTTCTTTGTATACATTCGACTATACGGGCCGAGCCGGGATTTACGGGAAATCGCGGGTTTTCGGTTGCCGGCGATTAAACTGCTTTCATTCGGCGTCTCATCAAAAATGAAAATATTTTTGAAAACTACAAGTCTCATGGGTTTTAGTGGTGAAAAAATAATTTTAAAAATCGTTCGGGAAATGAGTTTACTCCCTGCTACTTTCTTTGTATACATTCGACTATACGGGCCGAGCCGGGATTTACGGGAAATCGCGGGTTTTCGGTTGCCGGCGATTAAACTGCTTTCATTCGGCGTCTCATCAAAAATGAAAATATTTTTGAAAACTACAAGTCTCATGGGTTTTAGTGGTGAAAAAATAATTTTAAAAATCGTTCGGGAAATGAGTTTACTCCCTGCTACTTTCTTTGTATACATTCGACTATACGGGCCGAGCCGGGATTTACGGGAAATCGCGGGTTTTCGGTTGCCGGCGATTAAACTGCTTTCATTCGGCGTCTCATCAAAAATGAAAATATTTTTGAAAACTACAAGTCTCATGGGTTTTAGTGGTGAAAAAATAATTTTAAAAATCGTTCGGGAAATGAGTTTACTCCCTGCTACTTTCTTTGTATACATTCGACTATACGGGCCGAGCCGGGATTTACGGGAAATCGCGGGTTTTCGGTTGCCGGCGATTAAACTGCTTTCATTCGGCGTCTCATCAAAAATGAAAATTTTTTGAAAACTACAAGTCTCATGGGTTTTAGTGGTGAAAAAATAATTTTAAAAATCGTTCGGGAAATGAGTTTACTCCCTGGGTACTTTCTTTGTATACATTCGACTATACGGGCCGAGCCGGGATTTACGGGAAATCGCGGGTTTTCGGTTGCCGGCGATTAAACTGCTTTCATTCGGCGTCTCATCAAAAATGAAAATATTTTTGAAAACTACAAGTCTCATGGGTTTTAGTGGTGAAAAAATAATTTTAAAAATCGTTCGGGAAATGAGTTTACTCCCTGCTTACTTTCTTTGTATACATTCGACTATACGGGCCGAGCCGGGATTTACGGGAAATCGCGGGTTTTCGGTTGCCGGCGATTAAACTGCTTTCATTCGGCGTCTCATCAAAAATGAAAATATTTTTGAAAACTACAAGTCTCATGGGTTTTAGTGGTGAAAAAATAATTTTAAAAATCGTTCGGGAAATGAGTTTACTCCCTGCTACTTTCTTTGTATACATTCGACTATACGGGATTTACGGGAAATCGCGGGTTTTCGGTTGCCGGCGATTAAACTGCTTTCATTCGGCGTCTCATCAAAAATGAAAATATTTTTGAAAACTACAAGTCTCATGGGTTTTAGTGGTGAAAAAATAATTTTAAAAATCGTTCGGGAAATGAGTTTACTCCCTGCTTACTTTCTTTGTATACATTCGACTATACGGGCCGAGCGGGAAATCGCGGGTTTTCGGTTGCCGGCGATTAAACTGCTTTCATTCGGCGTCTCATCAAAAATGAAAAATTTTTGAAAACTACAAGTCTCATGGGTTTTAGTGGTGAAAAAATAATTTTAAAAATCGTTCGGGAAATGAGTTTACTCCCTGCTACTTTCTTTGTATACATTCGACTATACGGGCCGAGCCGGGATTTACGGGAAATCGCGGGTTTTCGGTTGCCGGAGATTAAACTGCTTTCATTCGGCGTCTCATCAAAAATGAAAATATTTTTGAAAACTACAAGTCTCATGGGTTTTAGTGGTGAAAAAATAATTTTAAAAATCGTTCGGGAAATGAGTTTACTCCCTGCTTACTTTCTTTGTATACATTCGACTATACGGGCCGAGCCGGGATTTACGGGAAATCGCGGGTTTTTGGTTGCCGGAGATTAAACTGCTTTCATTCGGCGTCTCATCAAAAATGAAAATATTTTTGAAAACTACAAGTCTCATGGGTTTTAGTGGTGAAAAAATAATTTTAAAAATCGTTCGGGAAATGAGTTTACTCCCTGCTTACTTTCTTTGTATACATTCGACTATACGGGCCGACCGGGATTTACGGGAAATCGCGGGTTTTCGGTTGCCGGCGATTAAACTGCTTTCATTCGGCGTCTCATCAAAAATGAAAATATTTTTGAAAACTACAAGTCTCATGGGTTTTAGTGGTGAAAAAATAATTTTAAAAATCGTTCGGGAAATGAGTTTACTCCCTGCTACTTTCTTTGTATACATTCGACTATACGGGCCGAGCCGGGATTTACGGGAAATCGCGGGTTTTCGGTTGCCGGCGATTAAACTGCTTTCATTCGGCGTCTCATCAAAAATGAAAATATTTTTGAAAACTACAAGTCTCATGGGTTTTAGTGGTGAAAAAATAATTTTAAAAATCGTTCGGGAAATGAGTTTACTCCCTGCTTACTTTCTTTGTATACATTCGACTATACGGGATTTACGGGAAATCGCGGGTTTTCGGTTGCCGGCGATTAAACTGCTTTCATTCGGCGTCTCATCAAAAATGAAAATATTTTTGAAAACTACAAGTCTCATGGGTTTTAGTGGTGAAAAAATAATTTTAAAAATCGTTCGGGAAATGAGTTTACTCCCTGCTTACTTTCTTTGTATACATTCGACTATACGGGCCGAGCCGGGATTTACGGGAAATCGCGGGTTTTCGGTTGCCGGCGATTAAACTGCTTTCATTCGGCGTCTCATCAAAAATGAAAATATTTTTGAAAACTACAAGTCTCATGGGTTTTAGTGGTGAAAAAATAATTTTAAAAATCGTTCGGGAAATGAGTTTACTCCCTGCTTACTTTCTTTGTATACATTCGACTATACGGGATTTACGGGAAATCGCGGGTTTTCGGTTGCCGGCGATTAAACTGCTTTCATTCGGCGTCTCATCAAAAATGAAAATTTTTTGAAAACTACAAGTCTCATGGGTTTTAGTGGTGAAAAAATAATTTTAAAAATCGTTCGGGAAATGAGTTTACTCCCTGGGTACTTTCTTTGTATACATTCGACTATACGGGCCGAGCCGGGATTTACGGGAAATCGCGGGTTTTCGGTTGCCGGAGATTAAACTGCTTTCATTCGGCGTCTCATCAAAAATGAAAATATTTTTGAAAACTACAAGTCTCATGGGTTTTAGTGGTGAAAAAATAATTTTAAAAATCGTTCGGGAAATGAGTTTACTCCCTGCTTACTTTCTTTGTATACATTCGACTATACGGGCCGAGCCGGGATTTACGGGAAATCGCGGGTTTTCGGTTGCCGGCGATTAAACTGCTTTCATTCGGCGTCTCATCAAAAATGAAAATATTTTTGAAAACTACAAGTCTCATGGGTTTTAGTGGTGAAAAAATAATTTTAAAAATCGTTCGGGAAATGAGTTTACTCCCTGCTTACTTTCTTTGTATACATTCGACTATACGGGATTTACGGGAAATCGCGGGTTTTCGGTTGCCGGCGATTAAACTGCTTTCATTCGGCGTCTCATCAAAAATGAAAATATTTTTGAAAACTACAAGTCTCATGGGTTTTAGTGGTGAAAAAATAATTTTAAAAATCGTTCGGGAAATGAGTTTACTCCCTGCTTACTTTCTTTGTATACATTCGACTATACGGGATTTACGGGAAATCGCGGGTTTTCGGTTGCCGGCGATTAAACTGCTTTCATTCGGCGTCTCATCAAAAATGAAAATATTTTTGAAAACTACAAGTCTCATGGGTTTTAGTGGTGAAAAAATAATTTTAAAAATCGTTCGGGAAATGAGTTTACTCCCTGCTACTTTCTTTGTATACATTCGACTATACGGGCCGAGCCGGGATTTACGGGAAATCGCGGGTTTTCGGTTGCCGGCGATTAAACTGCTTTCATTCGGCGTCTCATCAAAAATGAAAATTTTTTGAAAACTACAAGTCTCATGGGTTTTAGTGGTGAAAAAATAATTTTAAAAATCGTTCGGGAAATGAGTTTACTCCCTGCTACTTTCTTTGTATACATTCGACTATAGGGCCGAGGGGATTTACGGGAAATCGCGGGTTTTCGGTTGCCGGCGATTAAACTGCTTTCATTCGGCGTCTCATCAAAAATGAAAATATTTTTGAAAACTACAAGTCTCATGGGTTTTAGTGGTGAAAAAATAATTTTAAAAATCGTTCGGGAAATGAGTTTACTCCCTGCTACTTTCTTTGTATACATTCGACTATACGGGCCGAGCCGGGATTTACGGGAAATCGCGGGTTTTCGGTTGCCGGCGATTAAACTGCTTTCATTCGGCGTCTCATCAAAAATGAAAAATTTTTGAAAACTACAAGTCTCATGGGTTTTAGTGGTGAAAAAATAATTTTAAAAATCGTTCGGGAAATGAGTTTACTCCCTGGGTACTTTCTTTGTATACATTCGACTATACGGGCCGAGCCGGGATTTACGGGAAATCGCGGGTTTTCGGTTGCCGGCGATTAAACTGCGTTCATTCGGCGTCTCATCAAAAATGAAAATATTTTTGAAAACTACAAGTCTCATGGGTTTTAGTGGTGAAAAAATAATTTTAAAAATCGTTCGGGAAATGAGTTTACTCCCTGCTACTTTCTTTGTATACATTCGACTATACGGGCCGAGCCGGGATTTACGGGAAATCGCGGGTTTTCGGTTGCCGGCGATTAAACTGCTTTCATTCGGCGTCTCATCAAAAATGAAAATATTTTTGAAAACTACAAGTCTCATGGGTTTTAGTGGTGAAAAAATAATTTTAAAAATCGTTCGGGAAATGAGTTTACTCCCTGCTTACTTTCTTTGTATACATTCGACTATACGGGATTTACGGGAAATCGCGGGTTTTCGGTTGCCGGCGATTAAACTGCTTTCATTCGGCGTCTCATCAAAAATGAAAATATTTTTGAAAACTACAAGTCTCATGGGTTTTAGTGGTGAAAAAATAATTTTAAAAATCGTTCGGGAAATGAGTTTACTCCCTGCTTACTTTCTTTGTATACATTCCACTATACGGGCCGAGCCGGGAAATCGCGGGTTTTCGGTTGCCGGCGATTAAACTGCTTTCATTCGGCGTCTCATCAAAAATGAAAATATTTTTGAAAACTACAAGTCTCATGGGTTTTAGTGGTGAAAAAATAATTTTAAAAATCGTTCGGGAAATGAGTTTACTCCCTGGGTACTTTCTTTGTATACATTCCACTATACAGGCCGAGCCGGGAAATCGCGGGTTTTCGGTTGCCGGCGATTAAACTGCTTTCATTCGGCGTCTCATCAAAAATGAAAATATTTTTGAAAACTACAAGTCTCATGGGTTTTAGTGGTGAAAAAATAATTTTAAAAATCGTTCGGGAAATGAGTTTACTCCCTGCTACTTTCTTTGTATACATTCGACTATACGGGCCGAGCCGGGAAAAATCGCGGGTTTTCGGTTGCCGGCGATTAAACTGCTTTCATTCGGCGTCTCATCAAAAATGAAAATATTTTTGAAAACTACAAGTCTCATGGGTTTTAGTGGTGAAAAAATAATTTTAAAAATCGTTCGGGAAATGAGTTTACTCCCTGGGTACTTTCTTTGTATACATTCGACTATACGGGCCGAGCCCGGGATTTACGGGAAATCGCGGGTTTTCGGTTGCCGGCGATTAAACTGCTTTCATTCGGCGTCTCATCAAAAATGAAAATATTTTTGAAAACTACAAGTCTCATGGGTTTTAGTGGTGAAAAAATAATTTTAAAAATCGTTCGGGAAATGAGTTTACTCCCTGCTTACTTTCTTTGTATACATTCCACTATACGGGCCGAGCCGGGATTTACGGGAAATCGCGGGTTTTCGGTTGCCGGCGATTAAACTGCTTTCATTCGGCGTCTCATCAAAAATGAAAATATTTTTGAAAACTACAAGTCTCATGGGTTTTAGTGGTGAAAAAATAATTTTAAAAATCGTTCGGGAAATGAGTTTACTCCCTGGGTACTTTCTTTGTATACATTCGACTATACGGGCCGAGCCGGGATTTACGGGAAATCGCGGGTTTTCGGTTGCCGGCGATTAAACTGCTTTCATTCGGCGTCTCATCAAAAATGAAAATATTTTTGAAAACTACAAGTCTCATGGGTTTTAGTGGTGAAAAAATAATTTTAAAAATCGTTCGGGAAATGAGTTTACTCCCTGGGTACTTTCTTTGTATACATTCGACTATACGGGATTTACGGGAAATCGCGGGTTTTCGGTTGCCGGCGATTAAACTGCTTTCATTCGGCGTCTCATCAAAAATGAAAATATTTTTGAAAACTACAAGTCTCATGGGTTTTAGTGGTGAAAAAATAATTTTAAAAATCGTTCGGGAAATGAGTTTACTCCCTGCTTACTTTCTTTGTATACATTCGACTATACGGGCCGAGCCGGGATTTACGGGAAATCGCGGGTTTTCGGTTGCCGGCGATTAAACTGCTTTCATTCGGCGTCTCATCAAAAATGAAAATATTTTTAAAACTACAAGTCTCATGGGTTTTAGTGGTGAAAAAATAATTTTAAAAATCGTTCGGGAAATGAGTTTACTCCCTGCTTACTTTCTTTGTATACATTCGACTATACGGGCCGAGCCGGGATTTACGGGAAATCGCGGGTTTTCGGTTGCCGGCGATTAAACTGCTTTCATTCGGCGTCTCATCAAAAATGAAAATATTTTTGAAAACTACAAGTCTCATGGGTTTTAGTGGTGAAAAAATAATTTTAAAAATCGTTCGGGAAATGAGTTTACTCCCTGCTTACTTTCTTTGTATACATTCGACTATACGGGATTTACGGGAAATCGCGGGTTTTCGGTTGCCGGCGATTAAACTGCTTTCATTCGGCGTCTCATCAAAAATGAAAATATTTTTGAAAACTACAAGTCTCATGGGTTTTAGTGGTGAAAAAATAATTTTAAAAATCGTTCGGGAAATGAGTTTACTCCCTGCTTACTTTCTTTGTATACATTCGACTATACGGGATTTACGGGAAATCGCGGGTTTTCGGTTGCCGGCGATTAAACTGCTTTCATTCGGCGTCTCATCAAAAATGAAAATATTTTTGAAAACTACAAGTCTCATGGGTTTTAGTGGTGAAAAAATAATTTTAAAAATCGTTCGGGAAATGAGTTTACTCCCTGCTACTTTCTTTGTATACATTCGACTATACGGGCCGAGCCGGGATTTACGGGAAATCGCGGGTTTTCGGTTGCCGGCGATTAAACTGCTTTCATTCGGCGTCTCATCAAAAATGAAAAATTTTTGAAAACTACAAGTCTCATGGGTTTTAGTGGTGAAAAAATAATTTTAAAAATCGTTCGGGAAATGAGTTTACTCCCTGCTACTTTCTTTGTATACATTCGACTATACGGGCCGAGCCGGGATTTACGGGAAATCGCGGGTTTTCGGTTGCCGGATTAAACTGCTTTCATTCGGCGTCTCATCAAAAATGAAAATATTTTTGAAAACTACAAGTCTCATGGGTTTTAGTGGTGAAAAAATAATTTTAAAAATCGTTCGGGAAATGAGTTTACTCCCTGCTTACTTTCTTTGTATACATTCGACTATACGGGCCGAGCCGGGATTTACGGGAAATCGCGGGTTTTCGGTTGCCGGCGATTAAACTGCTTTCATTCGGCGTCTCATCAAAAATGAAAATATTTTTGAAAACTACAAGTCTCATGGGTTTTAGTGGTGAAAAAATAATTTTAAAAATCGTTCGGGAAATGAGTTTACTCCCTGGGTACTTTCTTTGTATACATTCGACTATACGGGCCGAGCCGGGATTTACGGGAAATCGCGGGTTTTCGGTTGCCGGCGATTAAACTGCTTTCATTCGGCGTCTCATCAAAAATGAAAATATTTTTGAAAACTACAAGTCTCATGGGTTTTAGTGGTGAAAAAATAATTTTAAAAATCGTTCGGGAAATGAGTTTACTCCCTGCTTACTTTCTTTGTATACATTCGACTATACGGGCCGAGCCGGGATTTACGGGAAATCGCGGGTTTTCGGTTGCCGGCGATTAAATGCTTTCATTCGGCGTCTCATCAAAAATGAAAATATTTTTGAAAACTACAAGTCTCATGGGTTTTAGTGGTGAAAAAATAATTTTAAAAATCGTTCGGGAAATGAGTTTACTCCCTGCTTACTTTCTTTGTATACATTCGACTATACGGGATTTACGGGAAATCGCGGGTTTTCGGTTGCCGGCGATTAAACTGCTTTCATTCGGCGTCTCATCAAAAATGAAAATATTTTTGAAAACTACAAGTCTCATGGGTTTTAGTGGTGAAAAAATAATTTTAAAAATCGTTCGGGAAATGAGTTTACTCCCTGGGTACTTTCTTTGTATACATTCGACTATACGGGATTTACGGGAAATCGCGGGTTTTCGGTTGCCGGCGATTAAACTGCTTTCATTCGGCGTCTCATCAAAAATGAAAATATTTTTGAAAACTACAAGTCTCATGGGTTTTAGTGGTGAAAAAATAATTTTAAAAATCGTTCGGGAAATGAGTTTACTCCCTGCTACTTTCTTTGTATACATTCGACTATACGGGCCGAGCCGGGATTTACGGGAAATCGCGGGTTTTCGGTTGCCGGCGATTAAACTGCTTTCATTCGGCGTCTCATCAAAAATGAAAATATTTTTGAAAACTACAAGTCTCATGGGTTTTAGTGGTGAAAAAATAATTTTAAAAATCGTTCGGGAAATGAGTTTACTCCCTGCTACTTTCTTTGTATACATTCGACTATACGGGCCGAGCCGGGATTTACGGGAAATCGCGGGTTTTCGGTTGCCGGCGATTAAACTGCTTTCATTCGGCGTCTCATCAAAAATGAAAATATTTTTGAAAACTACAAGTCTCATGGGTTTTAGTGGTGAAAAAATAATTTTAAAAATCGTTCGGGAAATGAGTTTACTCCCTGCTTACTTTCTTTGTATACATTCGACTATACGGGATTTACGGGAAATCGCGGGTTTTCGGTTGCCGGCGATTAAACTGCTTTCATTCGGCGTCTCATCAAAAATGAAAATATTTTTGAAAACTACAAGTCTCATGGGTTTTAGTGGTGAAAAAATAATTTTAAAAATCGTTCGGGAAATGAGTTTACTCCCTGCTACTTTCTTTGTATACATTCGACTATACGGGATTTACGGGAAATCGCGGGTTTTCGGTTGCCGGCGATTAAACTGCTTTCATTCGGCGTCTCATCAAAAATGAAAATATTTTTGAAAACTACAAGTCTCATGGGTTTTAGTGGTGAAAAAATAATTTTAAAAATCGTTCGGGAAATGAGTTTACTCCCTGCTACTTTCTTTGTATACATTCGACTATACGGGCCGAGCCGGGATTTACGGGAAATCGCGGGTTTTCGGTTGCCGGCGATTAAACTGCTTTCATTCGGCGTCTCATCAAAAATGAAAAATTTTTGAAAACTACAAGTCTCATGGGTTTTAGTGGTGAAAAAATAATTTTAAAAATCGTTCGGGAAATGAGTTTACTCCCTGCTACTTTCTTTGTATACATTCGACTATACGGGCCGAGCCGGGATTTACGGGAAATCGCGGGTTTTCGGTTGCCGGCGATTAAACTGCTTTCATTCGGCGTCTCATCAAAAATGAAAATATTTTTGAAAACTACAAGTCTCATGGGTTTTAGTGGTGAAAAAATAATTTTAAAAATCGTTCGGGAAATGAGTTTACTCCCTGCTTACTTTCTTTGTATACATTCGACTATACGGGCCGAGCCGGGATTTACGGGAAATCGCGGGTTTTCGGTTGCCGGCGATTAAACTGCTTTCATTCGGCGTCTCATCAAAAATGAAAATATTTTTGAAAACTACAAGTCTCATGGGTTTTAGTGGTGAAAAAATAATTTTAAAAATCGTTCGGGAAATGAGTTTACTCCCTGGGTACTTTCTTTGTATACATTCGACTATACGGGCCGAGCCGGGATTTACGGGAAATCGCGGGTTTTCGGTTGCCGGAGATTAAACTGCTTTCATTCGGCGTCTCATCAAAAATGAAAATATTTTTGAAAACTACAAGTCTCATGGGTTTTAGTGGTGAAAAAATAATTTTAAAAATCGTTCGGGAAATGAGTTTACTCCCTGCTTACTTTCTTTGTATACATTCGACTATACGGGCCGAGCCGGGATTTACGGGAAATCGCGGGTTTTCGGTTGCCGGCGATTAAACTGCTTTCATTCGGCGTCTCATCAAAAATGAAAATATTTTTGAAAACTACAAGTCTCATGGGTTTTAGTGGTGAAAAAATAATTTTAAAAATCGTTCGGGAAATGAGTTTACTCCCTTACTTTCTTTGTATACATTCGACTATACGGGATTTACGGGAAATCGCGGGTTTTCGGTTGCCGGCGATTAAACTGCTTTCATTCGGCGTCTCATCAAAAATGAAAATATTTTTGAAAACTACAAGTCTCATGGGTTTTAGTGGTGAAAAAATAATTTTAAAAATCGTTCGGGAAATGAGTTTACTCCCTGGGTACTTTCTTTGTATACATTCGACTATACGGGCCGAGCGATTAAACTGCTTTCATTCGGCGTCTCATCAAAAATGAAAATATTTTTGAAAACTACAAGTCTCATGGGTTTTAGTGGTGAAAAAATAATTTTAAAAATCGTTCGGGAAATGAGTTTACTCCCTGCTTACTTTCTTTGTATACATTCGACTATACGGGATTTGCGGGAAATCGCGGGTTTTCGGTTGCCGGCGATTAAACTGCTTTCATTCGGCGTCTCATCAAAAATGAAAATATTTTTGAAAACTACAAGTCTCATGGGTTTTAGTGGTGAAAAAATAATTTTAAAAATCGTTCGGGAAATGAGTTTACTCCCTGTACTTTCTTTGTATACATTCGACTATACGGGCCGAGCCGGGAAATCGCGGGTTTTCGGTTGCCGGCGATTAAACTGCTTTCATTCGGCGTCTCATCAAAAATGAAAATATTTTTGAAAACTACAAGTCTCATGGGTTTTAGTGGTGAAAAAATAATTTTAAAAATCGTTCGGGAAATGAGTTTACTCCCTGTACTTTCTTTGTATACATTCGACTATACGGGCCGAGCCGGGATTTACGGGAAATCGCGGGTTTTCGGTTGCCGGCGATTAAACTGCTTTCATTCGGCGTCTCATCAAAAATGAAAATATTTTGAAAACTACAAGTCTCATGGGTTTTAGTGGTGAAAAAATAATTTTAAAAATCGTTCGGGAAATGAGTTTACTCCCTGCTACTTTCTTTGTATACATTCGACTATACGGGCCGAGCCGGGATTTACGGGAAATCGTTTTCCGGAGATTAAACTGCTTTCATTCGGCGTCTCATCAAAAATGAAAATATTTTTGAAAACTACAAGTCTCATGGGTTTTAGTGGTGAAAAAATAATTTTAAAAATCGTTCGGGAAATGAGTTTACTCCCTGGGTACTTTCTTTGTATACATTCGACTATACGGGCCGAGCGGGATTTACGGGAAATCGCGGGTTTTCGGTTGCCGGAGATTAAACTGCTTTCATTCGGCGTCTCATCAAAAATGAAAATATTTTTGAAAACTACAAGTCTCATGGGTTTTAGTGGTGAAAAAATAATTTTAAAAATCGTTCGGGAAATGAGTTTACTCCCTGCTACTTTCTTTGTATACATTCGACTATACGGGCCGAGCCGGGATTTACGGGAAATCGCGGGTTTTCGGTTGCCGGCGATTAAACTGCTTTCATTCGGCGTCTCATCAAAAATGAAAATATTTTAAAACTACAAGTCTCATGGGTTTTAGTGGTGAAAAAATAATTTTAAAAATCGTTCGGGAAATGAGTTTACTCCCTGCTTACTTTCTTTGTATACATTCGACTATACGGGATTTACGGGAAATCGCGGGTTTTCGGTTGCCGGCGATTAAACTGCTTTCATTCGGCGTCTCATCAAAAATGAAAATATTTTTGAAAACTACAAGTCTCATGGGTTTTAGTGGTGAAAAAATAATTTTAAAAATCGTTCGGGAAATGAGTTTACTCCCTGTACTTTGTCTATCCGACCGGGATTTACGGGAAATCGCGGGTTTTCGGTTGCCGGCGATTAAACTGCTTTCATTCGGCGTCTCATCAAAAATGAAAATATTTTTGAAAACTACAAGTCTCATGGGTTTTAGTGGTGAAAAAATAATTTTAAAAATCGTTCGGGAAATGAGTTTACTCCCTGCTTACTTTCTTTGTATACATTCGACTATACGGGATTTACGGGAAATCGCGGGTTTTCGGTTGCCGGCGATTAAACTGCTTTCATTCGGCGTCTCATCAAAAATGAAAATATTTTTGAAAACTACAAGTCTCATGGGTTTTAGTGGTGAAAAAATAATTTTAAAAATCGTTCGGGAAATGAGTTTACTCCCTGCTACTTTCTTTGTATACATTCGACTATACGGGATTTACGGGAAATCGCGGGTTTTCGGTTGCCGGCGATTAAACTGCTTTCATTCGGCGTCTCATCAAAAATGAAAATATTTTTGAAAACTACAAGTCTCATGGGTTTTAGTGGTGAAAAAATAATTTTAAAAATCGTTCGGGAAATGAGTTTACTCCTGCTTACTTTCTTTGTATACATTCGACTATACGGGCCGAGCCGGGATTTACGGGAAATCGCGGGTTTTCGGTTGCCGAGATTAAACTGCTTTCATTCGGCGTCTCATCAAAAATGAAAATATTTTTGAAAACTACAAGTCTCATGGGTTTTAGTGGTGAAAAAATAATTTTAAAAATCGTTCGGGAAATGAGTTTACTCCCTGCTACTTTCTTTGTATACATTCGACTACGGGCCGAGCCGGGATTTACGGGAAATCGCGGGTTTTCGGTTGCCGGATTAAACTGCTTTCATTCGGCGTCTCATCAAAAATGAAAATATTTTTGAAAACTACAAGTCTCATGGGTTTTAGTGGTGAAAAAATAATTTTAAAAATCGTTCGGGAAATGAGTTTACTCCCTGCTTACTTTCTTTGTATACATTCGACTATACGGGCCGAGCCCGGGATTTACGGGAAATCGCGGGTTTTCGGTTGCCGGAGATTAAACTGCTTTCATTCGGCGTCTCATCAAAAATGAAAATATTTTTGAAAACTACAAGTCTCATGGGTTTTAGTGGTGAAAAAATAATTTTAAAAATCGTTCGGGAAATGAGTTTACTCCTGCTTACTTTCTTTGTATACATTCGACTATACGGGCCGAGCCGGGATTTACGGGAAATCGCGGGTTTTCGGTTTCCGGCGATTAAACTGGTTTCATTCGGCGTCTCATCAAAAATGAAAATATTTTTGAAAACTACAAGTCTCATGGGTTTTAGTGGTGAAAAAATAATTTTAAAAATCGTTCGGGAAATGAGTTTACTCCCTGCTACTTTCTTTGTATACATTCGACTATACGGGCCGAGCCGGGATTTACGGGAAATCGCGGGTTTTCGGTTGCCGGATTAAACTGCTTTCATTCGGCGTCTCATCAAAAATGAAAATATTTTTGAAAACTACAAGTCTCATGGGTTTTAGTGGTGAAAAAATAATTTTAAAAATCGTTCGGGAAATGAGTTTACTCCCTGCTACTTTCTTTGTATACATTCCACTATACGGGCCGAGCCGGGATTTACGGGAAATCGCGGGTTTTCGGTTTCCGGCGATTAAACTGCTTTCATTCGGCGTCTCATCAAAAATGAAAATATTTTTGAAAACTACAAGTCTCATGGGTTTTAGTGGTGAAAAAATAATTTTAAAAATCGTTCGGGAAATGAGTTTACTCCCTGCTTACTTTCTTTGTATACATTCGACTATACGGGACGTACGGGAAATCGCGGGTTTTCGGTTGCCGGCGATTAAACTGCTTTCATTCGGCGTCTCATCAAAAATGAAAATATTTTTGAAAACTACAAGTCTCATGGGTTTTAGTGGTGAAAAAATAATTTTAAAAATCGTTCGGGAAATGAGTTTACTCCCTGCTTACTTTCTTTGTATACATTCGACTATACGGGATTTACGGGAAATCGCGGGTTTTCGGTTGCCGGCGATTAAACTGCTTTCATTCGGCGTCTCATCAAAAATGAAAATATTTTGAAAACTACAAGTCTCATGGGTTTTAGTGGTGAAAAAATAATTTTAAAAATCGTTCGGGAAATGAGTTTACTCCCTGCTTACTTTCTTTGTATACATTCGACTATACGGGATTTACGGGAAATCGCGGGTTTTCGGTTGCCGGCGATTAAACTGCTTTCATTCGGCGTCTCATCAAAAATGAAAATATTTTTGAAAACTACAAGTCTCATGGGTTTTAGTGGTGAAAAAATAATTTTAAAAATCGTTCGGGAAATGAGTTTACTCCCTGGGTACTTTCTTTGTATACATTCGACTATACGGGCCGAGCCGGGATTTACGGGAAATCGCGGGTTTTCGGTTGCCGGAGATTAAACTGGTTTCATTCGGCGTCTCATCAAAAATGAAAATATTTTTGAAAAATGCAAGTCTCATGGGTTTTAGTGGTGAAAAAATAATTTTAAAAATCGTTCGGGAAATGAGTTTACTCCTGCTTACTTTCTTTGTATACATTCGACTATACGGGATTTACGGGAAATCGCGGGTTTTCGGTTGCCGGATTAAACTGGTTTCATTCGGCGTCTCATCAAAAATGAAAATATTTTTGAAAACAAGTCTCATGGGTTTTAGTGGTGAAAAAATAATTTTAAAAATCGTTCGGGAAATGAGTTTACTCCCTGCTTACTTTCTTTGTATACATTCGACTATACGGGGATCGGGATTTACGGGAAATCGCGGGTTTTCGGTTGCCGGCGATTAAACTGCTTTCATTCGGCGTCTCATCAAAAATGAAAATATTTTTGAAAACTACAAGTCTCATGGGTTTTAGTGGTGAAAAAATAATTTTAAAAATCGTTCGGGAAATGAGTTTACTCCCTGCTACTTTCTTTGTATACATTCGACTATACGGCGAGCGGTTTACGGGAAATCGCGGGTTTTCGGTTGCCGGCGATTAAACTGCTTTCATTCGGCGTCTCATCAAAAATGAAAATATTTTTGAAAACTACAAGTCTCATGGGTTTTAGTGGTGAAAAAATAATTTTAAAAATCGTTCGGGAAATGAGTTTACTCCCTGCTTACTTTCTTTGTATACATTCGACTATACGGGATTTACGGGAAATCGCGGGTTTTCGGTTGCCGGGATTAAACTGCTTTCATTCGGCGTCTCATCAAAAATGAAAATATTTTTGAAAACTACAAGTCTCATGGGTTTTAGTGGTGAAAAAATAATTTTAAAAATCGTTCGGGAAATGAGTTTACTCCCTGCTTACTTTCTTTGTATACATTCGACTATACGGGCCGAGCCCGGGATTTACGGGAAACGTCGCGGGTTTTCGGTTCCGGCGATTAAACTGCTTTCATTCGGCGTCTCATCAAAAATGAAATATTTTTGAAAACTACAAGTCTCATGGGTTTTAGTGGTGAAAAATAATTTTAAAATCGTTCGGGAAATGAGTTTACTCCCTGCTTACTTTCTTTGTATACATTCGACTATACGGGATTTACGGGAAATCGCGGGTTTTCGGTTGCCGGCGATTAAACTGCTTTCATTCGGCGTCTCATCAAAAATGAAAATATTTTTGAAAACTACAAGTCTCATGGGTTTTAGTGGTGAAAAAATAATTTTAAAAATCGTTCGGGAAATGAGTTTACTCCCTGGGTACTTTCTTTGTATACATTCGACTATACGGGCGAGCCGGGATTTACGGGAAATCGCGGGTTTTCGGTTGCCGGCGATTAAACTGCTTTCATTCGGCGTCTCATCAAAATGAAAATATTTTTAAAACTACAAGTCTCATGGGTTTTAGTGGTGAAAAAATAATTTTAAAAATCGTTCGGGAAATGAGTTTACTCCCTGCTTACTTTCTTTGTATACATTCGACTATACGGGATTTACGGGAAATCGCGTGTTTTCGGTTGCCGGCGATTAAACTGCTTTCATTCGGCGTCTCATCAAAAATGAAAATATTTTTGAAAACTACAAGTCTCATGGTTTTAGTGGTGAAAAAATAATTTTAAAATCGTTCGGGAAATGAGTTTACTCCCTGCTTACTTTCTTTGTATACATTCGACTATACGGGATTTA